>APFE030634635.1:0-26226 GCA_000404065.3 Pinus taeda | reverse complement strand
ATCTATGAAAATCCTTAAAACTCCAACAATTTTCAGCCATAGTGTTAATATTATTTTAAAAAATTACTACCATTTAATTTATATTAATTTATTTTTATTTTAAATTAAATTATCATATTAATAACTATTTATTAAATATAATGTCTTTTTTATATAATGTATTCAAGTCACTAGATAGGAAACACTTCAGTTATGATAAATGAACAATTTTATGAAACAAATGAATTTATATGTGATTTTAGAGCTTTTGATACTCTCTGCATTAAAACATTTGGTTTTTTTTTTATTTGTGTCAATATTTTATTTTTAAATAATTTGCAAATTTTCAAATTGATATTTGTCATGCTGTCCCACATGATCATGTTCATCATGTCGATTTATTATTATTGGCTCCTCATTTGATTGTCCTTGAATTTATTCTTCCTAGCCTTCTCCATGTGTAAGGATAAGTTGTTGTCCATCCTCTTTGGTTGTTAGACATGGATGTTTTGATGGACTCTTATTTACACTTGATTTCTCATACTCTTCATGGATGTCCCCCTGGAGATCTATGGAATCAATTCTACAAGAGTCTACCATATTGTTAGGAAGAATTACCTCCTTCCTTTCCCCATGTATTTTGCTAAGCTGACTAATTATCCCTGACTTGTCCTGCAAGTCTTTTTGAATAACATTGTGCTACTCCTCACCATATGTACTTGACTACTCAGATCCTTTAGATGAATTCTCATGGCCTGAAGGAATTTCTATTAGCTTTGGCCTCGTTGCCTCCTTCCTATCACATGGACTTGAATGGTTAAGTGCCCAAGGTCCCTTGCATACAAAACATAGGCTTTTCCTCCTTAGTTCATTCTTGTTGTCTCGACAAATCCTTATTAGTTCCTCCTTGGTCAACTTCATTTTAAGTAGTTTGATGTTCTGTTTGACCAACCCCTCAACTAGTTCATAGGCAATAGGTGATAAAATTAGCTCCTTCCTCCAAATGGCCTACAATTTGGACTTCAATTGTTTATAGATGGCCTTATCTTCTCCTAAAATTAGGGACATGATTTTTTGCACGTCTGTTTTGACAAATTTTTGATGAGATGTTGTAATGTTGGTGCAAAAGCATTGGAACATTTGAAGGATTAAGTCATCACATTACAGATGCATCATAAGTATAAAAAATATGGATTTTTCCATGGGTTCTAATATTTTGCACCTCTAAAAGAAAGTAAGAAGGGTGATATTGTCCAATCATTAGAGGGCTCCAACCATTACTCAAAAAAGCCTCCTCATGATGTCATCATTGTAGGGTGGTAGCGAAGATATTAAGGCTAAGATTCTACTGAGACAAGTGGTGACTGTGAGTTTAATGATTTCGCAAGAATGCTCCAAGAACCTAGGTTGTATCAAAGTAAGCATGGATGACTTCAAGGCCCAACTTGACCCTTTCTAGTCTGATTGTTGTATAAGACATAAAGCTATGTATAATGTGTCTCACAATAGGAGGACATCTTCTGAATTTGTTCTCTGCATTTTGGATCCAAGTTCAAATAGACACTTTCTTTTTACATCTTCCTTCTGGATATCCTTTGACTGTTGAAGGATAACATGGATCTTACAAGAGAAAGGCCTATTTTTCTTCTCTTTGTTCTGATCTAGAAGTTATTGCCAATTTTTATCGATCGAAGTATCGCAACCCAGAGGACTAGAAGATTTACTACTATATTGATTCCTGAGGCATTTCCAAAGACAAAGTGATGGCATTATGGCTTCACATCAATGGATCTCAATGTTTAGCATTCCTTCTCTTTCAAAAAAAATCAATTTTCAGCCGTTTGAGACACTGATCTCTACTAGGCTTGAAAGGAAACAATAGATAAATCTTCAACAACAATTTGATCCTTTGAATTTGCTCTTGTTAATTTGAGGATGATATATTGCATAAGTATGCTATAGTACGAAGAAATTGGACAAAAAATATGGCAAAGACCTTTCAAGCCATTTTACAATTAACTTTTATTTTTACCTCAATAAATATTCACCTCACTTTACTTTTAATAAATCTTTCCAACACCATACACCATTAAAGATATTATGCCAATACCCAACACCAAACCCAAATCAAACAATATGTTATATCCATTCCAGCATAAAATTGACCTAAGTTAAAAATAAAAATTATGTGAGTGCCCAAGAATTTACCAATATTTAATTTCCTATGTCGGTTAACGATGGTCGTTGTGCATGTTGAAAACGGCTTTGGTAGCTCTTGTGGTTATGGTAATTGACAGTTTCAAGTAACGAACAAGTGGCTTTTGTGATCGTGGTAGGTTTGGCGATGAGGCAGGTGGCTTTAACCAAACTGATGCTCGGCTCCCTTTTGCACTCAGAGGGTTGTTGTGATAGTGTTTGGCAATGTAGTTAATGCTCACGTTATGTCAACTAATCAGCAGGTTGTTCGACACTCTCCAGATTACTTGTAGAACCCACACTTTTCTTCCATTGGAATAGATATGCAATTATGCTACGACCTTCAAACCTTTCTATTGCCAGGAACATCCTCGACCTATTGACTTGACTTCATCATCGATGATGGATCCTCGGTTCCCTTGAAATTTGGTGAATGGTTGCATAAAGCCTGCCAACCTAGTGCACATGAGAATGACTCATTGGCCTTCGAGATCTGGTATTCGAATGGCTCCTTGACAGTACATGGCTCTATGATGTGTGGGAATATGGTCTTTGAATTCAATTCAACGATGAAAAATAAGGAATCGACCTCAAATGTCTGCACACAGTTAATGGCTTGTGCGTAGTGGTGTGGCAGTCCAACCCATAAACTACCAAGCATGATCTAAATATACCACTGTAATATCTAAGGGAAATAAAACTCGACTTTCTCTAATGGAGCATGCCAAGTGGGCTTGTCAACCAAGTAACTCTCCACACACAAAGACTTCTTGACTACAGATAAAAATCTACAGATCTGTAATGTGGTGTTTGTGGTCTCTGCTCCTTTTCATCGTAACCTTGTACGTTAATTAATATTGATCTTCACAGTTGTTCATAAATTTGGCCTCATGACCTCCCAATATTTACATGATAGGTCATCAATGATTCCCCCACACAAATACTCTCACATTAGATGTTGAGACTAGATTCTTCACTCCGGGAGGAATTCAGTGATCAATGCCCTGTCAAAAGAGGGATATCAACTTCGTTATGCCAAGATTTAGTCAGGATTGATCTACGACCTTCTACAGTAAGATGATATTCTTATATATATTATATATATATATATATATATATATATATATATATATATATATATATATATATATATATATATATAGTTTCAACCTCACGCAATAAGTGCATGGCCCTATGCTTCCGTTGCAAAACGTATGGCCCACGGCTAAGCGTTCGACTACAACATAAACAATGCTCCACAACTATGCGTTGACCTTCGTTGTTCACTGCAAATTGATGCAAGTGCCAGCGCCTGTGATGAGTGATGAGCCTCATCATTGGGTAATTATATGGGCCTTAATTCACCTCCTAGCTTAGTCAAACCAACTATTCTCACAACTTATTGCATACTTTTGATTATATTTTGTTTATGAGATGAGTTAGAGTTGGATATTTTGCTTTGTGGTCTAATGTGCATTTAATGCAGGATTAATGGATAAAAGCAAGGAATCTTGGCAAATACCTTGGTCAAAACTCGAATGGGACAAGGGAGAGGAATTATAGGAGGTAAATCCTCCTCATTTACTACCCCTCCATTCGAATATTCCTCCATCGGCTCGGAGTGCAAATAGCCAAATCATGAGGGCTAGAAGGCAGCCGAGCAAGTGAAAGACAAATCACCAATTTACCTCGAGTTTGGGAGTCAAGCCTCCCTAATTTTAAGGAAGTCATTAGAGACTTCAGATGTATAAGTAGAGAGGCCTAAGACCTGAGTAGGATTTAGATTTTTTATTGTAAAACTCTACTCTATTTTCGAGCTGCAAGACTTGTGACAGGTTTTGATGTAATCCATTGTTTTGATAATAAGAATGAGTTTTGTTTTGAACCAGCACTGAGTTAACTGAGAGGGCTGAAGCTCTTGGGTTAGGGACCAACCCTAGCAGCTAAGGCTCTTCTTTATTGCACATGTATGCTAGCATAGGTTCATGGTTTAATTGTTCATTTTCTTAAGTATCTACATTTCCATTACAACAATGTAGAGTAGATTGGTTGTATTTTAGTTTTCTTCCATTGGTGCCTTATTTCAATTAGCAGGTTATCAAGGAGAAAAAGATCACGATAAGGTTGTCAGCAGGTGTCTCGGCCTCACCTCCTCCCTCTAGGACCATGACTTGAGGAAGAGACCCTTCAGTAACCCCAAAAACATAGGTTTCTAGTTCTTGCATGAGCTTTGGAGTTTGTTGTCTTGGTTCAATACTTGGTTCATTTCATTGTCATATTTTTCCATCACTCTCTTTCTGCAATAATATCTCACTCATGTTCTCATTTCCTTCAGCACTTTCTTCATGCATAATATGGGCAATTGATTCATGCTTTTCTAGTTTATGAGAATGTATCTTGTTGCATAGTTCTTGGAATACACACATGTTTTAAGCATTTCAGGTACTTCAGGAGGAGGTCTAGACTTCATCACTAACATCCATCTTCCACCTCATCTAACTCAACCATCTCTTGGTTGACCATCACCCTCACTAGTTTTTTTGTCCTTTTTTTATTGAAATTCCCTTATACACATTGAGTGAATCTAGCCATCTCTTCTCTTGGATATTGACTCTTGAGTGTTCCTAGACCTTCTAACACCCTATCCCACTCATCACACACCTTTTACAAGCTTCGCAACACCTCACAATTAGCTCTCAGTTGCATCCTGTAGGTTTCCTGTAATTCCAACAGGATCATCCTGTAGGTTTCTAGTACATCCTGTAGGTTTTCTTGAAAAGAACTGTTTTGAGGCCAAATTGATGGGGAACCTCTAGGAAGTCACAAAAAGCCTCCTAGGACCCTCCCACACCATCCAAACACTCCATAGACCTTCTATCCATCCTCAACCACCTTCCATCCACCTGTCACATCCACAAGAACAATTAAATTGCATGCTTGATTTTACCAAAGAAAACCAAAAAAGTGAAAACAAATTTAGTTTAGTTTTCTTGCTTACAAATTGGGATGGTTTGATGCTCTTTACTTCTGTAACTTAGATAGCAGCATTAGTTTAGTGTTGATTCAAAAAATTTTCTTATCATAGCTATTTAAATGGTTAATTAGGATATGGTGTGATTTAGCATTACATGTTGTTGTTTTCATTACTGCAGTAGAGTAGCTCTCTTAGAGTAGATTTTCTCTTCTTCCATCAAAGGATCAAGCTTCTTCTGACTCTATAGAAGTCTGGCTTGGAACCCTTGGGGTCTCTTGCCAAATGAATAGTGACAACAGGTAGGACCTTCACTTTTACTTGTGCATATAGCACTGTCACCTCCAAGTTTGTACAAACCCCAAGTTGATAAGTAAAGATGGTAGCCCAGGAGTTGCAACATCCTTGCTGCAATACTAGCGCTCATCACTTTTTGGCACTCTTGTCGGGGAGGTTCCTAAGTAGAATGTGATCACTGCTTTCTTTTCTTCTATTTCTAGTCTCCAATTTTCTGCCATTAGCTTATTTCTACAAAAGTAATCTAGTAGCTTCCTTTCTTTCATTTGTCATTATCTACTTTTCTTTCCATTCTGCAAGTAGAATTTCAATTCAGTAAGTAGTTTTTTTCTGTCAGTAGTTTTCATTCGATCAATAATTTCATTTCTACAAAGTACTTTCTAGCTTAAAAAAATCTTATAAAAGCCAACTTAAAATATTTCCTTTCATGCCTAGTAGGAATAGGGACAATTTAGGGGAATTCTTGCCAAATACCCCCACTGCATCCAACAACCAACCTTCGCTCTCCTTCGGTGGCTGTGAACTGGAGGAACCTTTAGGTGAGCAACCTAACATATTTGAAGAGCCTGCAGGGGAAGAAGAAGAAGAGGAACCCATTCCTACTAAACCAATGGCTGAAAATTGAAATGATAGAGGGAATAGAGAGAGAGTTGAGGGTGCCTTCCCCATCAGGGAAACCAATGGGGACACCAAGATGAAGAATATAAGCACCTCTACCCTTCCTCATTTCCATGGCCTGACCACAGAGGATCTCGACACTTTCCTATTTGATTTTGTTGCTATATGTCGAACCTATGACTATACAGATGATGAGAAAAAGTTAAAACAGTTTCCATCTACCCTCAAGGATGCAACATTACGATGGTTGATGGGTTTACCTGGAGATAGCATCACAACTTGGGCTCAGATGCAGCAGGCTTTTAACAACAAATATCGAGACTACTGTAGGTCAAAGGATACTAAATAAGAAATTTTTAGGATGACCATAGGCTAGGATGAATCCTTAGAAGACTACGAAGAAATATTCCAGCTCAGTTACAAAAGGGCCAAGTGCACACTTGTCCCCGAGTCACTAAAACTGGTCCTGCTTAGAGGAGTAAGGGAAGATCTTCTGGATACCTTACATCTGTTAGCAGGAGGAGATATCTACCAATTACCCTATGAGGATATCAATACTATCTTTAGAAACCATTCTAGGGAAGCCAGGAAAAAGGGTAGGAGTAGTCAACCTATGGCCAGTAGGGTGAAATTGGAAATATGTTGGAAGATTTCAAAAGTGAGATGCTGCAAACCCTTGCCTTGTCATTGGACACCATGAAAATTAAAAGGAAGCAAGAGGAAGCAGAGAGAGCCTTGGCCATCCTTTGTCCTAGATGCACCAGGAGGCATCCCAGGAACGAATTTCCATTGAACTGTATTGAAATTTGTTCGGTCTATGAAGAAAACCACACCACAAACAAGTGCCCTTCTTTACTCGGACTCAAAGCTGTATATTAAGGAGTTGAAGGGGTCACTGAGCAACTTTGTTACACCAACCAGAGGAGACTTCCTGGGCCTAGACCATACTAGTAGGGTATGCAAGGGTCATCCCATGCATATTAAAACCCAAACCAAACCACAACTGTAGCTTCTTGGGGACCCCCTGCTCATCCTTCTTGGTCTACACCCCCTCCTTGTTCCTATGCATCTCAGTATCAGTCTCAGCCAGCCAGCCAGTCATTTCAACCTTACGCTCCGCCACAACCTCAGTGGATTCCACCACTCCAGGGGTGGAGGCCCCAATACAACAATTCTCCAGCGCTATTGCCTCCACCACCTACCCAACCACAACTCCTACACTCTGCTCCACCCAAGCAACCCCAAATGCATGCCCAGCCAAATCCAAACCCAAACAATAGGCAGGCTCAACAAGTATACAATAGAGAGACATCATACCCAACTTATGTTGTAGAAATCCAAGAGATCAAACTAAGATCTGGGAGAATTATCCCAGATAACCAACCTCCCTCTACACATAGGGAGGTTGAGGAAGAAAGAGAGGAAGAGCTATGCAACATGTTGAGAGAAAACCTAGAATCCTTCACTTGGAGTTACAAGGAAATGAAGGGAGTACACCCCTCAATGTGTACTCACCACATATACATCAAATAAGGTTGCAAGCCGGTTTGGAAACCACAAAGGAGGATGAATCCAGCTCTTAAAGATATAGTTAAAGAAGAACTGCAAAAACTGCTAGATGCAGGATTCATTTACCCTATCTCTGACAATGAGTGGGTCTCTCCTTTAGTGCTAGTTCCCAAGAAAAATGGTAAGTGGATAATTTGTGTCGATTACAGGGTGTTGAACAAAGCGACAAAGAAGGATCATTTTCCCCTACCCTTCATTGACCAAATGATGGATGGCCTAGCAGGGAAGAAGTTTTTTTCTTTCCTAGATGGATTCAGTGGGTACAACCAAATCCAAATCTGCCCAGAAGACCAAGATAAGATCACATTCACCTGTCCTTTGGGTAATTTTTCCTATAGGGTCCTTCCTTTTGGCCTATGCAATGTTCCTACCACTTTCCAGAGAGCAGACTTGAGTATTTTCGCCGAATTAGTACATGATGCGGTGGAAATTTATATAGATGATTTTACACCTTATGGCTGTGATTTTCAAGAAGACCTGACAAACCCAGGCAAAGTATTTCACAAATGCATTGAAATGAAGTTGTCTCTTAGTCCAGAAAAATGTGAATTCTTAATGACTGAAGGAACCGTCCTAGGTCATTCAATATCTCAGCAAGGACTTTAGGTGGACTCGAACAAAATAGAAATCATCCAAAGGGTCCCACCACCACAAAAGCAGAGAGATGTCAGGAGTTTCTTAGGGTTAGCTGGATACTACCGAAGATTCATAAAGGAATTTAGCAAGTTGGCCTCTCCTTTATTTGGGTTGTTGGCCAAAGATTCTAAGTTTATATGGTCAAAGAGCTGTCAAGAGGCCTTAGACATTTCAAAGGGTAAGTTAACCATGGCACCAATTATCCAAGGCCAAAACTGGGCCCTCCCCTTTCATATTCTTGCTGATGCCTCACACAAAGCCATAGGAGTAGCCTTAGGTCAGGTAGAGGAGAAATTTCCCTATGCCATCTATTTTATCAGTAAGAACCTATCAAAGGCTGAGCTAAATTATACTATGACCAAAAAGGAACTCCTGACTATTGTGCATTCATTAAACAAATTTAGGCATTACATTACAGGCTATCAAACATTTGTGCATATTGACCATGCTGCAATAAAATATTTAATGAGCAAACCAGATGTGAATGCTAGAATTATAATATGGTTGCTTTTATTACAGCAGTTTGATCTAACCATTGTTGATAAGCCTGGTAAGGAAAATGTTGTTGCAGAATTTCTATCAAGGATGAATCTACCTGCAGGTGAAGAAGGAATGGTGGATGACTAGTAACTAGATGAGCACTTGTTTGCTATTTCAGTTCTCTCTCCATGGTTTGCTAATATAGAAAACTATTTTGTATCAGCGCAGTTCCCACCAAACTTGCCCTCCAAAGAAAAGAGCAGGATAGTCATGAAAAGCGCCCCCTTCACCTGGATTAGGGGCAATCTTTTCAAACTTGGCCTAGATCAAATATTGAGAAGGTGTGTAAGGGAAGAGGAAGTTTTTGACATCCTCCTGGCCTGTCATGATGGGCATTGTGGAGGTCACTTTGCAGCAAAGAGGACAACATTCAAAGTGTTACAAGCAGGCTATTATTGGCCAACTCGTCATTAGGATGTGAAAAAGTACATTAGTTAGTGTGATCGGTGCTAGAGGATGGGAAAGCCTACTCTAAGAGATGAAACACCCCTACAACCACAAGTGACTTTCGAGCCATTTGACAAGTGGGTCGTGGATTTCATTGGGCCTATCAACCCTCCTTAAAAGAAAAAATAGTACATTATTGTGTGCATTGATTATTTGACTAAGTGGGATGAAACGAAGGCAATTAAGGCAACAACAAAAGAGAAGGTGGTTGAGTTCCTAAGGGAGAATGTATTTTACAAATTTGGGTACCCTAGAGAGCTAGTCACAGACTAAGGCAACCAGTTTACCTCCAACATGATTGAAGAACTTCTCAGCCATCACAAAATCAAGCATAGGACCTCCACTCTCTATCATCCACAAGCTAATGGGCAAGTGGAGGTGACCAACAAGGCACTGGAAAGCATCTTAACCAAGGTAGCAAGCAACAGCAAAAAGGATTGGGTAGAGAGACTAGTTGAGGCCACCTGGGCCTATAATACAACATGGAAGACCACCACTGAATTTACACCTTATGAGATGGTCCAACGAAAAAAGGCTTTGTTGTCCATTGAGTTTGAATATAACACATTAGGGATGGAAGCCCAACTAGATTTGGATCTCAGTCATGCACAGGAAGAAAGATTGTTTTAATTGAATGGCTTGGATGAATTCAGAATGTAGGACCTCCTACATACAGAGATAGTTTAGCTTCAGAGGACGATCTGGCATGATAAACATGTTAAGGAGAAGCAATTTTAAGAAGGCAATTGGGCATTGTTATATGATTATAGGTATAAAGACTTCAAGGGCAAGCTAAGGACAAGATGGCTCAGACCTTATATGGTGGAGAGATGCCATGCTAATGGTTCAGTGCAAATCAAAACTATAGATGAAGAAGCCATTCCATTGCTTGTTAATGGAAACTGATTGAAAATGTAGAAGAGGCCTTTATCAAAGCAAGAGTTCATTGACAATATCAATAAAACAGTGATGATGGTGGAGCAAGTTCTAGCTCCTCCCTCATCAGGTCACTGAAAAAGAAAAAAAAAGAATAAGGACTCAGGTGAAAACCTCCATGAGGCACCTGAGTCCCATATTTGGGTTGAAAACCTCGTGAGGCGGCCCAAGGATGAGAAAAAAATAGAAATAAGAATAAGAAGATCCCTGGGTGAAAACCTTCCTTGAGGTGGCTAGGGCAAACATCTATGGTGAAAACCTCTCTGAGGCATCCTAGGTGTTTTTCAAAAAAAAAAAAAGAGATAAAAAGATATAATTGTTATTTGCAGGTCGACGAGAAAGATAGTCAAGGAGCAAAAAGAGGATCCAAAGGAAACCCTGCCTCATGCATCTTCATCTCCTCTACTCCTTACCAAGCATCCCTCCATCAATTTCATTGTTTTTTCACTCCATTGCTTCAATTTAGGCCAAGATTGTGTTTTCTACATGATCCCCTGTATTCCTACAAGATCCCCTGGAAACCTACAGGATGATCCTATAGGAATTACAACGGCCTGAAAAACCTACAGGAAGCAATCTGAGGGTGAATGGTAGGGTTGGTAGGTCCCTAAAATTCATCCTAGACATGATCTAACACCTCACCTCATCTATTATCATCATCCATGCAATCACCATCCAAAACAAAAAGAGATCAGTTTCTGCCAGTTATGAAAAAAAAGGAAAAATAGAGGAGAGTAAGAGCATTACCTGAATGTCCCTTGCTCCACACACACTCCTACTCCCTCTGTCCATTCATTGCACCATCCCCACAGCCCTAGCCATCAACATGATTAAGAAATTCTAAGGGAGAAGTAGCTACAGGAAATCCTATAAGAAATCTTGTAGCAGCGTATCCCACAAAATGTCAATCATCAACTACAGGTCTTCACTAGGATGAAACAGGAGCTCCACAACATCAGCAACATTAGATCTTTAGTCACAGACACCTGCAAAAGCCAAGAAACCATTAGCAGACGGCAAGAGGAGAAATAAAAATGACCATGCAACAAATAAACAACACACCACCTCTGATTTTCGACAACTGCAGCATGGCATTGAGACCACAGGTAAGTATCCCGCTCACTCACTCATATGCATCATTTGATCAAACATTGTAAGGGTTACGAGATAGTTGGTTTATAAGTGAAAAGGTGGCTAGTTAACTTAGCCACCTTCATTCAGTCATCACATGCAAAATCGGGTGTCCTCTCACACATGATCGCAGCCAACTCAAAGATAGAGGAGTAGGACAAGAGGTGGTTAACTATAGATCTATGAGGTGGGAGTTGATTACGAGGAGAGGAAATGATGAGGTGGTAGTGGGGACCAATGATCCAAAAATGGCAGCGTACCTCTGCTGCCAACACACCACCTCACCCCGAAACACCATAAAGGGAAATAAAACATCGTTTGCATGCATTCATGAATTCCACCTCCTTGAAACTCCCTCATTCAAGTCGCTCTCATAACTCTGGCCACCCACCGAAAGCAAGGATCCATTGTTCTGCAAGAGAATTTCTACAGGAGCATGCATAGGAATTCCTACAGGAACAGTCTATAGGATACAGTCTACAGGATACATAGAGGCAATCTACAAGATAGGCAGAGAAGATTTCAAGAGGGGATATCACAGGAATTGTCCACTGCCACTATTCTAAGGAGGTAGGATCTAAAAATCCATCCCCATTTACAAGCAAATGAACTAGAAATGCCTTAAAATCTAGTGGAGTTAGCAACTGTAGGAGGTGAATTACATACACAGTAAACTCTGTTTTCCTCTTGAATTTAAAAATTTTGTGTCAAACGTCTCATTTTCTCCTCAAGTCTCATAAGCAAGATGACATGAGGGTTTAATAGGAGAGAACCCACAAACATTGTGAGGAAACAACAACACCCCCAAGTGCTTGAAATCTTTACAAGACACAACTGGATGGGGTTTTTCAAAAAATTCACAGGGTATGATGATGAGGTGGCTCAAGAATTTTCTCATTCCCTCACTCCACATAGCAGAGTCAATGCCACTGTTATAGTTAGAGGGCTCACTATAGATCTCACCCTAGATCTCATCAATAGGGTCACAACACTTCCCCTAGGAATTTCATGGATAAAAGAAGACAAAGTAGACAGTCAGGTGGCAAAAAGGAAATTCTTTTTAGAAGACGAAGAACCCACAGAGGATAAAGATGGAGTAAGGAGGGACAGTCCACCATACCCATGGAGTGAGGTAGGCTACCAACTCATCAAATATATCTCATGTGAGGGTAGATACAGTGTTTTTTATGGCTACCACTTTAGGATCCTTGAAGAATTAAGATTTGGGGTAGAGACACCAGTTCACCAAAGACTCAACATACCCTATTTCTTGATGCAATCACTCATAGACTCCAGCAACAAATTAAAGGAAGGGAATTCTCAACAATTGGCTCACCATGGGTTGATCAGGATTCTCTTTGAGGATACCCTCCAAAATCTCAGGATTCATATAACATGGTCAATCTTTAAAGACTTGTCAGCAAAGGATGACATCAAAACCCTCACCTATGATGTTAGTCCTTTTTCCAATGAGGAGGGGGCAAAACAAGAAGAAGAAGATACAAAGCTAGATGGGGATGAGATGGATGAAGAAGAAACTAATACAAAGGAACATGATGAAATAGAAGAAGAAGAGGGATAAAAGAAGGAGGATGATGCTAAAACAGAGGAGGAAACTAAGGAAGAAACTGATGGAGATGAGGAAGAATAACAAGAGGAAGAAGATAAGAAAAACAGAGAGGAAGAAGGCGTTGAAACAGAAGGGGAAGAACACAAGGACGAGTCACCTATGGTGTCTCTAGAGGCCCCTGAGAGGGAGGCAGCAACTGCCCTCACTGCTCTCAGCAGCCAAGTCAAGAAAAAAGGGAAAAGAAGGAGGCAAACCCCTCTATATTTCAGAACAAGAAAGAGCACAAGAATCAAACAAGGGAAGCCACAAATATCAACAGAAATCCCTATTGAGATCGAATATTCCCCTACACCAAGAGACAAAATGCCTTCCCCTAAGTCACCAATCACCTATGTAAGGAGGCCTAGTACTAGATCAACTTCCTTAAAGGGTAAGGCCATCCTACAGGATCCATAGCAAAACATACAGGAAGCAAAAATAGTCGTACAGGATACTCTGCAAATACTACAGGAAGCATAGAAATTGGAAAGCAAGGTAGGGGAGTAGTAAGAAACAAAAGAGGAAGACCTTGAAATAAAGGAACCAAGTCCCCAACCTAACCTACACTCCTACTACTGGTTTATTGAAGGAGGTAGGGTGATACCTCAAAAATTTTCCATCCCATTGTTTTTCAAACTTGAGAAGGAGAGGGCCATAACCCACCGATGGATGCAAATCACCAAGTCAAAAGGGGTGGAAGACATTGGGCACATGGAAGAGAAGCTCAAAGAAATGGGCAAAGAACTAAGTGGCTTAAGGGACAAAGAAGAAATAATGAGAGATCAACTTGAGAGGGAAAATTCATGTCTAAGGGGATAGCTACAGGAAAGGGAGAACCAACTAGCATGTATGTCTAGCCTCTCCTTGGAGGCCATCTAGTGTAGTATGCTAGCTAAATCCTATGCTCTTTACCTCAAATAACAATGGATGCAGTTTCAGATTAAAACACTAGCACAAAGGGGCACCATGCCATTTCAGGACTACAGGCATTTTATTGATCTTTGTAATCAAAGTATAGTAGAGGATAGGGCCAAAATGGTTGAGTTCTACTTGCACAACATGGCCCTCATGGACATGAATGTTTGGGATCCTAATGCCAAGCTGGGAGACCTACAATTAATGGCTTTGGCATCGTGGATGAACCATGAGGAGTCAAGGGTTGCAGAGATCAAAATAATATTGGTCAGAGAGCAAAATGAACCTCTTTTCATCAGAGCTGAACAATTAAATCCCATGGCCCTAATCAGCACCCACAATCTGATTGCAAATGATCCTCAGCTAGCACCTAGATATCTTGCTGCCCAAGGGCAAGCAATTTCACATTTTGAGGATATGTTTAGGATGATAGGAGATGATAGTATACATGCCTGCCTAAGGAGATGGAACACACTTCTACACAACTTGAAGATCAGAGAATACCACTCCCCTCAAAGGTTGAGAGAGGCACTCAACAGGACACCTATGTATAAGCAATCAATGCAAAGGTTGAAGGTCAATTGGATAGGCCTAAAACTCAGTCCACCACTACTCTTAGGGATGCTAGAAGGGAGAAAAGAAGAAGAGGAAAAGAGGCAGTGGGAAGAAGTAGAAAAGAAGGCAAGCTTCTATGAATAAGAAGAAGAGACCACAACAGATGCATGGGGTGTCAGAGAGGCTACTAGAGCCACGAAGGACATGGATATTGACTAAGTTGCTCAGAGGATGAGCAACACTTTCAGTGGGGGGGTGATGATGAGCCTCATCATTGGGTAATTATATGGGCCTTAATTCACCTCCTAGCTTAGTCAAACCAACTATTCTCACAACTTATTGCATTCCTTTGATTATATTTTGTTTATGAGATGAGTTAGAGTTGGATATTTTGCTTTGTGGTCTAATGTGAATTTAATGCAGGATTAAAGGATAAAAGCAAGGAATTTTGGCAAAGACCTTGGTCAAAACTCGAATGGGACAAGGGAGAGGAATTATAGGAGGTAAAGCCTCCTCATTTACTACCCCTCCATTCAAATATTTCTCCATCATCTCAGAGTGCAAACAACCAAATCATGAGGACTAGAAGGCAGTTGAGCAAGTGAAAGACAAAGCACTAGTTTATCTCAAGTTTTGGAGCCGAGCCTCCCTAATTTTAAGGAAGTTGTTGGAGACTTCAGATGTATAAGTAGAGAGGCCTAGGACCTCAGTAGGATTCATATTTTTTATTGTAAAACTCTACTCTATTTTCGAGCTACAAGACTTGTGACATTTTTTGATGTAATCCATTGTTTTGATAATAAGAATGAGTTTTGTTTTGAGCCAGTACTAAGTTAACTCAGAGGGATGAATCTCTTGGGTTAGGCCCCAACCCTAGCAGCCAAGACTCCTCTTTATTGTACATGTATTCTAGCATAGATTCATGGTTTAGTTGTTCATTTGATTAAGTAGCTACATTTCCATTATAGCAGTGTAGAGTAGATTGGTTGTATTTTAGTTTGCTTCCATTTGTGCCTTCGTTCACATAAAGCAGGCTTCATCTCTTATAGCAAAACCAATGCTCAAGTTACAAAATGTCTTTGTCATATGTTCAGTAGAATCAAACTGCAGTTCAATCTGTTCCTTAGCTAAGGTTAGAAAGGAGAAAAAGATCACCATAAGGTTGTCAACAGGTGTCTCGACCTCACCTCCTCCCTCTGGGACCATGAATTGAGGAAGAGACCCTTCAGCAACCCCAAAAACAGAGATTTCTAGTTCTTGCATGAGATTTGGAGTTTGTTGTCTTGATTTAGTACTTGGTTCATTTCATTGTCATCTATTTCTATCACTCTCTTTCTGCAATAAGATCTCACTCATGTTCTCATTTCCTTCAACACTTTCTTCATGCATAATATGGGCAATTGATTCATGCTTTTCTAGTTTATGAGAATGTATCTTGTTGCATAATTCTTGGAAGACACACACATTTTAAGCATTGCTGGTACTTCAGGAGGAGGTCTAGACTTCATCACCAACATCCATATTCCACCTCATCCACCTCAACTATCTCTTGTTCCACCATCACCCTCACTAGTTTTTCTGTCCTTTTTGTATTGAAATTCCCCTAGACACATTGAGTGAATCTAGCCATCTCTTCTCTTGTATATTGACTCTTGAGTGTTCCTAGACCTTCTAACACCCTATCCCACTCATCACACACAGTTGCCAAGCTTCCCAACACCTTCAACACCTCACAATTAGCTCTCGGCTGCATCCTGTAGGTTTCCTGTAATTCCTATGGGATCATCCTGTAGGTTTCTAGTATATCCTATAGGTTTTCCTGAAACGCCCTGTTTTGAGTCCGAATTGATGGGGAACCTCTAGGAAGTCACAAAAATCCTCATTGGACCCTCCCACACCATCCAAACACTCCATAGACCTTCTAGCCATCATCAACCACCTTCCATCCACCTGTCACATCCACAAGAACAATTAATTTGTATGCTTGAATTTACCAAAGAAAACCAAAACAGTGAAAACAGATTTAGTTTAGTTTTCTTGCTTACACATTGGGATGGTTTGATGCTCTTTACTTCTATAACTTAGATAGCAGCATTAGGTTAGTGTTGATTGAACAATTTTTCTTAGCATAGCTATTTAAATGGTTAAGTAGGATATGGTGTGATTTAGCACTAAATGTTGTTTTCTTCATTACTGCAGTAGAGTAGCTCTCTTAGAGTAGATTTGCTCTTCTTCCATCAAAGGATCAAGCTTCTTCTGACTCTATAGAAGTCTGGCTTGGAACCTTTGGTGTGTCTCGCCAGATGAACAGTGATAACAAGCAGGACCTTCACTTTTACTTGTGCATATAACACTGTCACCTCCAAGTTTGTACAAACCCTAAGTTGATAAGTAAAGCTGGTAGCCGAGGAGTTGCAACATCATTGTTGCAATACTGGCACTCATCAATAGGCACTAGTATTGCAGCAAGAATGATGCAACTCCTAGGGCTACCAGCTTTACTTTATGAACCCTAGGTTCGTACGAACTTGGAGGTAACAATGTTGTATACACAAGTAAAAATGATGGTTCTGCCATTTGTCACTGTTCAGCTGGCGAGAGACCTCTAGAGTTTTCAACCCAGACTTCTGTGGATTCGGAAGAAGCTTGATTACTAATGAAAGAAAGAGAAATCTACTCTAGGAGAAACCTTGTCTACTGCAATAAGGAAAATTATTGAAATCCAATGCTAAAAACACACCATTTCCTAACTAACTGCTAAGAAACTATGCTTTACAAGAATGCCAAGCTAACATGCATGAAATGCTACTGTCATAAGCATGAGAGTTCAAAACATCAAACATCGCTACTGTGCATGTAAAGGACTGAAATAAATTTGGTTTTTCTTTTTATGGAAAAACAAGTGTGAAATATAATCTCTTTTGGTGATGTGGTAGATGGCTTAGGGATGTTGGTGGATGGTTGGAAGGTTTGTGAGACCCTTAAGTGACCTTGTGTAGGTTCCTGGAGGTTTTCCGTCAATTCGGCCTCAAAACAGGCCACTACAGGAAAACCTTCAGGATGTCCTAAAAACCTACAAGATTCCCTGTATTTCTACAGGACACAGCCGAGAGCAGAATGATGGGTATTGGAGGTGATGGAAGGCTTAGGGAAGGTGGTTGGTGGATGCAATGGAGTGAGAAAATTCCTAGGATCACTCATAACTCAAAACCAAGGTTGGGAGATGGTTGGATTTTCTCAACATGCTTGGAGAAGTTTCCATGTAAAATGATGGATTTGGTGAGGGTCTTAGTGAAAGAAAGGAATGATTATGGATGGATGAAGTTAGGAGGTTTATTGCTATGAAATATTTCTGTACTTTTGAAACACCTTCACTGCATCAAACAATGATATTTGCCCAAAAATCATGAAAACAAGAAGAATTTCAATGAGCTAGAAAAACATAGTTTAATGAGCTAACTACCTACTTCATGCATGAGGAAAATTTGCAGAATAACATGAAGTCATTGATGAGATCTAATGTAAGACTAAAAATGGAAGAAATGGTAATTAAATCCTACACTTGCAAACTGATCAAATGCTGGTTCAAGTACAATAAACTCTAAATTCTATGAGAAAATAGAAATTTGTGTTTTTGGGGCTGCATAGGGGTCCTTTCCTCAAATCATGATCCCTGAAGGAGGAAGTGAGGCCAAGACATCTATTGAAAACTTTTTGGTGTTCCTTTTATCCCCTCTAACCTACTGCTGAAGTAAAGCACAAATGGAAGAAAACTAATAAACAAACTAATCAAATCTACACTACTTGCAATGAAATATTTCTAAGGACAATTTAACCATGAATCTATGAAACTTATCTAAGAATACAGATACAAGAAGAGGAGCCTTTGTTGCTAGGGTTGGGACCTAACCCAAGAGCTTTAGCCCTCTGAGTTAACTCAGTACTAGATCATGAAAAAGCTCATTCTCACTTCCAAAATAGAAAATTACATTAAATGTCTTCCACAAGTCTAGAGCTCCAAAATAGCTAGTGTTTTTACAACAAAAATTTGAATCGTAATGACGCTCTACAGCTCTTTATTTATACAACTGAAGTCTCCAATGACATCCTTAAATCTAGGGAGGCTCGGCTTCCAACCTCGATATGAACTAACTCTTTTACTATCACTTTCTCGGCTGCCTTTTGATCTTCATGATTTGGTTGCTTGTACGCCGAGCTAGTGTGATTGATGGAGGAATATTTGAATGAGGGAGGAGTAAATGAGGAGGATTTACCTCCTACAATCTCTCTTCCTTGTCCCATTCGAGTTTTAGCCTTTAATCTTACTAAAATTCCCTGATATTCTCTCACAAACCTGCATTTAATGCACATTAGTCCACTAGGCATAGTATCTCACTTTGACTCATCTCATTAAACAAAATATAATCAAAACGTGTAATAATTTGTTAGAAGAGTTGATTTGACTAAGTTAGGAGGTGAATTAAGGTCCATATAGTTACCCAATGATGAGGCTCATAATCACCCCCCTACTAAAAGTGTTGTTCGTCCTTTAAGAAACTCAATCAATATCCATGTCTTTCATAGCTCTAGTGGCTTCCTTGACATCCCATGCTTCTGCAGTGGGTTCTTCTTCTTATGCATAGAATCTTGTCTTCCTTTCTATCTCCTCCCACTTCTTTCTTTCTTCCTCTTCCTTCCTTCCTTGTAACATCCCCAAGAGTAGTGGTGGATTGAGTCTCAAGTTAATCCAATTGACTTTGAGCCTTTGGATGGTTTGCTTGTAAATGGGTGTCCTGTTCAGTGCTTCTCTCATCCTTTGAGGAGAATGATACTCTCTAATTTTGAAACTGTATGGCAAATACTCCATCTCCTAACAGTCTGAACATATCCTTGCATGTTGTAATCCCCTAATAGTTCAAGCTTACATGATGTCATCCCCTAACTGTCTGAACATATCCTCAAAATGTGTAATTGCTTGCTCTTGGGCAGCAAGATACCTGGGTGCAAGTTGTGGATCATTTGCCATTAGATTATGTGCGTTGATGACAACCATTGGATTTGACTGGTTCAGCCCTTTCTTCCTCATGGTTCATCCATGATGCCAAAGCCATGAACTGTAAATCCCCTAGCTATGCATTAGGGTCCCATACATTCATATCTGTCAAGGCCATGTTATGCAAGTAGAACTCAAACATCTTAGCCCTATCTTCCAATGTGCTTTGATCACAAAGATCAATGAACTGTCTATAATCCTGGAATGGCATAGTGCCTCTCTGTACTAGGGTCTTCATTTGGAACTGCAGCCACTATTCATTAAGTTATAATGCATAAGACTTAGCTGGAATCCTGCATTGGATTGCCTCCAAAGATAGACTGGCCATGGATGCCAATTGATTCTCTCTTTCTTGCAGTTGTCCTTTCAACCATGCATTTTTTCCCTCCAACTAAGTTTTCATTATGGCCTCTCTGTTCCTCAGGCTACTTAGTTATCTGCCCATCTCTTTGAGCTTCTCCTCCATGTGACCAATGTCCTCCACTCCCTTGGACTTGGTAATCTGCATCCATTTATGTGTTCTGGCTCTTTCTTTCTGAAGCTCAAAGAATAATGGGATGGAAAAATTTTGTGGAATGACCCTTCCCACTTCAATAAATCTGTAGTAAGAGTCAAGGTTAGGTTGAGGACCAGGTTCCCTTAGCTCTGGGTCCTCTCTCTTTGTTTCTTGCTGCATACTTCCTTCCTTATCCAATTTCTGAGTTTCTTGTAGATTTAGCAGAGTTTCCTTTAGGACTGCCTCTGCTTCCTGTAGGTCCTATTGTGTATCCTATAGGATGTCTTTTCCTTTGGATGAGGTATATCTAGTCACAGGCCTTCTCTCATAAGTGATAGGAGACTTAGGGGAGGTTTGTGCTGAGGATCCTTCTCCTTGATTTTTTATAAGAGGAGCCATCTTCTCCTATTGTTTAGGTGAGTCCTCAATAACAATGGGAACCTTGGTTGGAATTTGAGGTTTTCCCTACCTTATCCTTGTACTTTTCCTTGTTCTAAAGTATAATGGGGTTTTCCTTTGTCTCTTGCCTTTTTGTTTGATAGGGGTGCTAAGGGCAGTGAGGGAATCTGCTGCCTCTTTCTCAGTGGGTTCTACAGACACCCTGGGTGACTCCTCCTTGTCATATGCCTCCTCTTTCCATTTCCTTTTTCACCTTTGTCTTTCCCCTCTTCTTCTCCCTCTAGATCCTCATCTTGTTTAGCAATTTCCTCCTTGACATATTCCTCTGTTTCTTCATCACCTTCCTTATCTTTATCTTCCTATTCCTCCTCATCTATTTCCTCTTCATCCCTCTGCTTCTTCTTCATCTGTTTTAGTCTCTTCTTCATCCTTTTCACTGACAGTAAGGCTTCTATCATATGTGAGGGCCTTGATATCCACCTCTACCAGCATGTATATGAAAATTGCCCAAGTGATAGGAATTCTAAGTTTTTGGAGGGCATCTTCTATAATAATTCTAATTAACCCATGGTGGGATAGCTATTGGTAGTTTCCTTCCTGCACATTCATTCTTGTATCTATCATTGATTGCAAAAGAAAGTATGGTATGCTGAGCCTGTGGTGAGATGGTGTTTTTTCTCCAAACCTCAATTCTTCAAGAAGCCTAAAGTGATATCCATATACCACACTATACGTACCTTCACATAATATGTAATTTATAAGATGGTAGCTTAAATCATTCCAGGGGTATGGTAGGCTTGCTCTCCTCACTCCATTTTTGTCTTCAATGGACTCCTCTCCCTCTAGAAAGAATTTCTACTTTGTAGTTTGGCTATCTCCCTTGTCTTCCTTTCTCCAAGGCACTCCTAAGGGAAGTGTGGTAATTCCTCTTATGAGATCAGAGGTGAGCTCTATGGAGAGGCCTCTCACCACAACATTGGCATGGGTCCTGATCAGTGGAATGAGGGAGAAAGAAAAATCTCTGGCTACTTAATCATCATACCCCCTCAATTTCTCAAAGTACCCCATCCAATTATGCCTTGTGAATATTTCTAGCACAGGAGGGTGTTAGTGAATCCTTACAGTGTTAATGGGCTCCCTTCTATCAAATCCCCTTGTCATTTTGTCTTGTGAATTTGAGGAGCAGAGATACAAAATTTTAATGGAGGAAATGGGACTGAAATTTCTGTGGATACAATTCCCTTATATAGCTATCAATTTATCAAACAAGGAGATTTTTTTTGTTTTTTTTACTTGGAGAAATGGAAGGAAATGTATAGCCTACCTCCTCATAGTGCTTGTTGTAGAAAACCCCTGTGTTTCCCCCTCTAAAATTGCTCTATGAAAACCCTATAGACTGCATGATTGTATCCTGTAGCATTCCTGTGTGATCCTGTCGAATTTCCTGTAGGATCCTGTTGGAAGTCTTGCACAGGAAAAAATGAAATTTTCCTCTCCTGTAGGTTGCTTGAGGACGAGAGCAACTTTGCTAGAGTGAGCCTTGAGAAGATGAATGCATGAGTGCATGGGGATCAACGTTTATTTCCTCTTATGGTCGAGTTGAGTGAGGTGGTGTGCTGGCAGCCGATGTACGGATTTCTATTTTTGGACCATTGGTCCCCATGACCACATCATCATTCCTTTTACCTCGTAATCAACTCCCACTTCAGGCATCCGTAGTCTTAACTGCTTTCGACCTCATCCTCCTTTCCTTTGACTTGACTGCTGCCACATGTGTGAGGACTAACTGTTTTTTCCTTGCTAACTGAACGAAGGTGGCCAAGTTAACTGGCCACCTTTCGCTTATAAACCAACTCGTTCACAACCTTTATATCTTTTGATTACATTATGCAAATGAGAGAGTGAAGTGAGATACTTACCTGTGGTAACAACACCTTGCTGCAGTTTGTTGAAGAAACGAGGTTTTTGCTGTATGTTGGTTGCATGTGATCTCTCCTTCTTTTTTATTTTATTGTCCTTCGATGATTTCTTTGATGTGCAGGTACCTAGTGTTGAAGACGATGGTGATGCTACTGCTTTGGAGCTTCTTCTACCCTTGGATCTCCATGCTGGAAACTTGCTGCAACTTATGATTTTTATTCTTTTGGATAGGTTGCTACAGGATGTCCTGTAGTTGCTTCTCCCTCATAATTTTTAATAATTTCTATTGTTGGGACTTGAGGATGATGAACATGGATAGAGAGGAGGTCTAGGGGTGTGTGAATAATGAGAAATAACCCTTCAGGTGATGTTCCCCTTTGCTCTCTGTCTCATTTTTTCTTTGTTTTTTTTCTTGAAGACTGTAAATTTTTTTTTTAATGATGAATTCAGGGGTGATCAAGGTGGAGAGAAGTATGGTAGCGAAGCAGTGATGTAGGAATTTTATTTTTTTGACATGTGTAGGTCATTTCCTTGCCTAGGGTTACTTCCTTTAGGATTCCCATGCCACTGTAATTTCTATAGGATCATTGTTGGCATTATGGCTAAAGTGTTGTCCTTGATGGAAACCCATACAGGTGATGGATCACTGTACAATAGGTCAATAGCAAACATTGATGAACAACTCTCAAATATTGAAGAAAATAAGGAGTACGCAGGCACACCATTCAAAAGGTGCGTACACGCAGGCATGTCTTATATAAAGTGCGTACATACCCGCAGGATACCCATTCATTGGGTGTGTACCCCTAGTGCACACTCTTCAAGGCAGTTAAGCGCCCACACATGGGGTTTTCTCATGGTATTTAGCCGACGGTATTGTGTTATCATGGTTTTGGCCCGTGGTATTGTTTATTTTATTATTATTATTGAGCCCCATGATCCTTGATTTGAGGAAGAGCTTGCATATATAAAGCAAAGGAGATCATTTGGCTTATGTATGTTTTTGGTTGAATATCTTACGAGGGCAAGATCTAGTCTAGATCTAAATAAGGCGAATCTACTGATGGACTAAGATCTCTTCGGCGCATGTTCAGATCTGTAGATCTGACTGTCTGGGTTCTTTTTGAAGTCTTGAAATCATCTATGCCCGAAGGTATGCAGGTATAGTGAGAGAAAAGTGCGTACATACGCAGGAGCGTAGCGTTTCAGGTGCGCCGGTACGCAGGCACAGAAGGGTTTCAGGTGCGCCGGTACGCAGGCACAGAAGGGTTTTAGGGGTGCCGGTACGCAGGCACAGAAGGGTTTCAGGTGTGCTGGGACGCAGGCACAGAAGGGCTTCAGGTGCGCCGGTACACAGGCACAGAAGGGTTTCAGGTGCGTCGGTACGCAGGCACAGAAGGGTTTCAGGTGCGCCGGTATGCAGGCACAGAAGGGCTTCAGGTGCGGATGACTGCAGGCAGTTCAATGGACTCAGAGTGAGGTACGCAGGCTAGCAGTTGAGCAGGATACATACTTGTATGCAGGCTAGCAGTTGAGCAGGGTGCATACTTGTATGCAGGCAAGCAGTTGAGCAGGGTGAGTACTGTAAGCAGGCAAGCAGTTGAGCAGGGTGCTTACATAAGCAGGCTAGCAGTTGAGCAGGGTGCTTACTTCTCTTAAAATCTTTGTTTATCATTGTTGTGTTATGGGTTTGGTCCTATTATTGTTGATCTGGTTACTACAGTTGACTGGGTGATTCTCTTATACTTGATGATCATTTGATGCTTATGGATCCAGTTTGAAAATTTATGAAAAGTGGTCCTTGTAAGAAAAGTAGTAGGGGGTTGTAGCTCCCTTCCAGGAGAAACTCGAAAACGAGAGAGAGTTGTAGCTCTCTGCAGGTTGCAGCCTGCGTACTGGTAAAGGACTGCACCAATACAAAACCATTGTAAAAGGAGTTTCTAATTTGAAAGAAGATAGAGACATATTGCAGCAGGTGGTTTTCACCCACATTGGGTTTCCACCTTACATCTTGTGTTCTTTGGTGCGACTATCTGTTTTCTTTGTTCATGCTCATTATTTTATGGTACTGACATGCAAAACTAATTCAAAGAACAAATAAGGAAGATTTATAAAAAGAAGTAGATAATACTGATTCACCCCCCCTCTCAGTATTATTTCCAACACAACATTCCTGCATTCCTTGGCCTCCACCCAGTATTCAATGTGGACCACCTTTGACCATACTTCCCATCATTGCTAGACACATCAGACATTGCAGAACATCTCAGATCTATAGAGTTAAATTGAGACTGCATCGAACAAGCCACAAGTCATCGGATAATGGACACACATATCAAGAACACCTGATATCAAAGGATCCAACTATATCAATTTTTCAAAGTAGGCCAACTCCTTCACCAAGGTAAGTGGCTCACCAGGGACCAAGTGCATCAGAAGTTTCCTCATGTCATGGAGGAACTCAACGTAATGCAGAACATTGCTTCATAAGGGGGAGGAATGATCCATGTGGATATTGGTGGCCACCCACCTATGCCACTTGGACTTCCACCATTATTTCTTTCAGTTTTTCAGTTTCATTATTTATAGCATAATTTACTATTTTTGGAAGTTTTTCGGCTTCAGAACTTTTGGAGCTGTTTTGAGCCACTAAATGACGATTTTTGGGAAAATTAGGGCCAACATGCTAGTTAGAATGATATTGGCTATTCAAAAGTTTTATTCCTTTAATAGATGCTTCTAGCAAAGTATTGTGTGTGTCAAACGAAGATTGTATGCCAAAGTTACGACCTCGGGAAGTTGATGTACCAATTTACCCAAAAGAGGCCCATAGTTTGGCGCTTCATCTAATAGGCTAATGTTTCTAGATGCTTAGGATTTTCCATTGTTTCTCAATAATAAATAGAACTTTGAGTCTCATTGTAACATAGTTCATAGGCATGTAGCTACTGCATCTCTTCTCAGAGATAAGCTACCATCGCCCGAGCTAGTCTTATTTCCATTCTATTTGTAAGCATATTTCAGTATTTCATATTAATTAAATGAAGTGTTATTTATTTTGAATCTCTATATGTTATGAAACCAGCTCAAGAAAAGATAGAAAAGATAGATCAATGCCTTAGAATTCAGCCTCTTCGAGGGGGCAACCTCCTTTACATTACATAAATGAACAATTATTGGATGATACAAATGAAAAGACCTCCTTTCTATATACAGGAGTCTAAGGGGTAATATAATAATTAGAGCCTACATAACAATAATAATGTAAGGGCACAATAATAATAATAGTGGGCTTCTATGGGGCACAATAGTAACAATATGGGTACAATAGAGGCACAAAAATATTAATAAGGGGTACAACTACAATAGTAATGGGGTAATCACTAGTATTATGGGGACCCAACATGCCCCTCTCCTTCGAAAAAAGTGTTGTCCTCAACGCTTGAGTAGTTCTGGATGCTTCTGTATAAAATTTTCATCCCCCATGTGGAATCTTCAGCAAATAAGTTCTTCCACTTGATAAGATACTCTGAAATTGATTGATTTCGTCGCTGTCAAGTTCTTGTTTTGGTGACTGCTTCTGGTTCCAATATAATTTTTCCTTCCTCATCAAGTTCTAGCAATATTGTTTGAACTGGTAGCTTATCGCCTATAACCTTCTTTAAACATGAAACATGGAAAACTGGGTGCAATCGAGAAGCTACAGGAAGCTCTAAATGCCATAGTACCAATCTTTTGCAACACCTTGTACGGACCATAATATTTTGGTGATAATTTATTATCCTTCTTAGCTTGCTTGAGGGACATTTTCTTATATGGTTGTAGCCTTAAGAATACCCAATCACCTACATCAAAACTTCTTTCACTACGATGTTGATCTACCTGTTGTTTCATTCTATTTTGTGCCAACACGAGGTTATCCTTTAAAAGTTGGAGGACTTGTTGTTGATGTTCGATGT
>APFE030634632.1:241978-289858 GCA_000404065.3 Pinus taeda | reverse complement strand
TCATTTCTTCTTTATCTAGGCTTTGTTCTTGGAGTATATCCTCTTCTTTTGACCTTTCTAGCTCCTTTTCTTCTTCCTATTCACAATCTATGTAGAATAATTTCTTCTCAGCACACTTATGACCTTTAGTGTATTTTCTATCACAACTGTAACAAAGCCCTTTTGCTATTTTTGTTGGGTTGTGTTATATTCTTTCCACATAGTTAACAAGGGGTTTGAGGGGTACCCATAAGCCCACTTTATGGGGTTTGGGGCAGCGCCCCGGAAAATTTTGGCTTTGGACCCTATGTTAGGTTGGGCGGACCCACCTATGGTTTTGTGCATGATTTTCACACATGTTTTTTGGACGCGATGGTTTTCGGTCCATGGTTTTGGACACGATGGTTTTCGTTCCATGGTTTTGGACACGATGGTTTTCGGTCCATGGTATTGGATGCTTCGGCATGTATAAATATGTATTGCAACATTGAAAGGAACATAATGAAAAGTCAAGCTGGTAGTCCCGGTTTTGGGATCCAGTGGGAAATCTCTGTGTATACGTGTTTTATGTGTTATGCTCTTGCATTTTTATTTTTTCCTGTGATTTAGAATTCGTATGCAGGTAATTTCTATACGGGGTCAAAACCTACACCATTTGGAACTAACTGTGATCCCTTCATTAAATGTGGGTTAACCACTTAAAATTATTAATATGGGTTTTATTAACTCTTTACTTAACTATAACTATGACTCAATCCTATTACATAAATAAGGGGGTTAGGGTGGGACCCTAACATGCCCTCCCCCATAAGAATAGCCTTGTCCTCAAGGTTGAAGCTACGGAAACTACTGAAGAATAGTTTCCCAGGTTGCATCTTTCAGAGAGGTGTATTTCCACTTGACGAGGACTTCCTTGATCATGCGGCCACGCAGGTGCCTTTCTTGTGTATCAAGAACCTATTCCGGTTGGAGCCAGATTGACCCTTCTTCATCCAGTTCAGGTAGATTGGTTCGAATTCTACAATTGTTCCCAATCACTTTCTTGAGGCATCAGACATGGAAAACTGGATGGATTTTTGTAGTGGTTGGCAAAGCTAGCTTGTAGGCAACTTCCCCAATGCACTAAAGTACTTGATACAGTCCGTAGAATTTTGGAGATAGTTTCTAACAACCCTTGTCTTTGGGTGATGTTTGCTTATCAGGTTGTAGCCTCAAAAATACTTGATCGCCTTCTTGAACTTGTCATTCTGAGCGATGTTGATCTACCTATTGCTTCATGTGGTTTTGAGCTTGATGAAGATTCTCTCTAAGGTGAGCCAGCATGGTTGTGCAGTTCTGTAGGAGTTGATCCACTGCTTGTACCTTCGAGCATCCCTTGATATAAGAAGTAGGGGAAGGAGGGAGTTGACCATAAACTGCTCCATATGGAGTCATTTTGGTGGTGGTATGATAGTTGGTGTTATACCACCATTCAGCTAGAGGTAACCACTGTACCCAAAGATGTTGCTTTTCTGAAGTGAAACACTTAAGGTATGTTTCCAGACATTTGTTGACTGCTTCAGTTTGACCATCAGTTTGTGGATGATAGGAAGTACTGAGTTGTAGTTGGGTACCTTGTAGCCGGAAGAGTTCCTGCCAAAAGTTACTGGTGAAGACTGTGTCACAATTAGACACAATGGAAGTGGGCATGCCATGCAATTTGAAAATCTGATCCATGAAAGATTGAGCGACCAAAGTTGGTGTAAAATGGTGGGGTAGGGCACAAAAATGAGCATACTTAGAAAGTCTATCCACAACCACCATAATCACTAATTTGTTTCCTGACTCTGGAAGACCCATAATGAAATCCATAGAAACCTCCATCTAGATTGAGGCCGGGATGGGCAATGGCTGTAATGTGCCTAGGGATTTGACTGTTTCTCCTTTGTGGCGCTGACAGACATCGCATTCAGTTACAAAAGTAAGAATGTCCTTTTTCATGCCTGTCCAAAAAAAAGATCTTCAAGTGCGAGCATATGTCTTATGAAAGCCTGAATGTCCTACAGTGGGAGATGAGTGCAACTCCTTCAACATGTGGCTTTTGAGGGTGGATGTTGGTGATATTATGACTCTGTCCTTGTAGCAAAGAATCTCATCCTACCATGAGTAGCCCGCTATGGAATTTGGATCCACTTGCAATTGATTAATGAGTTGGGAGAGCCAGGGATGTGAAAACCATTCCTTGTGGGCCTCTTCAATCCATTCTGGAATGGGAAGGGAAATTGCGAGCAGGGTACTTTCCTCCTCAAATTGGTAGGATAATGCATCTGCTACAATGTTTTCGTGCCCTTCCCTATAAATTATCTCATAATCATATCCCAGCATTTTGGTGAGCCATTTATTTTGTTGTGGTGAGGATAGGTGTTGCTCCAAAAAATATTTAAGGCTTTGATGGTCAGTGTGGATTTGGAAACGTCGCCCCAATAAGTATGGTCGCCAGGTATCTACTGCATGTAAGATGGCCATCATCTCCTTCTCATAGGTAGATTGCCCCAGATTCTTCCCACTTAGTTGTTGGCTCGTGAAGGCCAAAGGATGACCTTCCTACATTAAGACTGCCCCAATACCTGTACTTGAAGCATCACATTCAATCACAAAAGATTTGGTGAAGTCAGGTAGTGCTAAGACTGGAGTGGAACACATGGCATGTTTGAGAGCTGTAAAGGCCTGTTGTGCCTCATCATTCCAGAGGAATGAATTTTTCTTGAGGAGTTGAGTGAGGGGCCTAGCAATGCGACCGTAATTGCGGACAAATTTGCGATAGTAGCCTGTGAGACCCAAAAATCCTCTCAGGCTCTTCAATGTCTTAGGTTGAGGCCAATCCTGCATTGCCTGGATCTTTTTGGGGTCCACCCTAACACCTTCCCGCCCCACAATGTGGCCCAAATACTCAAATTCTTCCATGCTAAAAGAACACTTGGACATCTTGACAAATAATTTATGCTTGCGGAGCAGTTGCAAGAGCAGATATACATGTTGAAGATGTGTGTCCCAGGTGCAATTGTAGATGAGGATGTCATCAAAGAAAACAAGGACAAATTTTCTAAGATATGGTTTGAGTAGGTGGTTCATAAGGCTCTAAAAAGTGGATGGGGCATTACAAAGACCGAATGGCATGACCAGGAACTCATAGTGGCCTTCATGAGTTCGGAAAGCAGTCTTTGGGATGTCTACTTCTTTCACGCGGATTTGGTGGTAGCCTGAGCGAAGGTCAAGCTTAGTAAAGAATTGAGCCCCATTTAGTTCATCCAACAAATCATCAACAACCGGGATGGGAAATTTATCTTTGACTGTCAACTTATTAAGGGCCCTGAAGTCTGGACACATACGCCATTCCCCATCTTTCTTGAGCACCCTAACCACTGGTGATGAATAAGGACTAATGCTGGGACAAATGACGCCTACTTCCAAGAGTTCCTTAATTATTTTTTCTATTCCATTATTTTGGGCAAACGGATATCTATATGGGCACACATTTGGTGGTTGGGCCCCTGGGACCAAAGTAATGCTATGATCATGTTCCCCTCTCGAGGGTGGAAGCTCATGAGGCTTGTCAAAGAATGGGCGATGGTTGTTTAAGATCTGTTGTATCTCAGGATGAATATGAACAGGATTGGGTTCACAGGCCTGGATGGCATCAAGTTGAGCTATAACTCCATGGTGGCCCTTTTTTAACAATTTTTCCATCCGATGTGAGTTGATGATAGAGGGAGCTCCCACCTGGAGTCTGCGAAGGGTATGTGTGTGGTTGTTCTGCTTAAAGCTCATATATAACTCCTGGAAATCCATTGTGATTGGGCCAAGTGTGCGAATCCATTCAGCACCAAGGAAAATGTCGCACCCTCCCATGTGTATGGCAAACATGTGGGACTTTAATTGATAATCCCCCATTTGCAGTTTGACATTTTCACAGCGGCCTTCACATTTCATTGTTCCCCCATCAGCAATTTGGACCTGGAAGTTAGAGACTGCTCAGACAAAACAATGCACTGCTTCCGCGACTCTTTGATGGATAAAATTATGTGTACTTCCACTATCAATCAAGACTACTACTGGTCAATGCTTAATAAAACCTCTGATTTTGAGGGTTTGAGGTGAAGAAATCCCTGCCAAAGCATGCAACGAGATAACTAGTTCTTTAGGTACATTGTCCTCTTCTTCCTCCTCTAGTTGCTCCAGTGGTGGGGCTTCCTCTGATGCACTGTGATCAGTAGCATCAATTTGAAAAAATTTGGGCTCCTTGCATTTATGCCCAGGGGAGTATTTCTCATCACAATAGTAACATAATCCTTGCTTTCTTCTTTCTGCCATTTCTGCAGGTGACACCTTTTGAACCTTGAGTGTCTAGGTAGTGCTTTGAGCCTATGGGGGCCGACCTTTGGCGATGAAATTTGGGCGATTGGACTGGGCCGCGAATGCATGTTCAACTTCGTGAGCTATCTCGCAAGCCTACAGCCATGAGTTAGGGTGGTGCAGTCAGACGTGGGCTTGTATGGCTTTTTTGAGACCACTGACAAAACATTCCATGTAGAACTCATCTTGTAGACCTCCAGTGCGGAAAGCTAAGGCTTCAAAGGCTGCAATATGTTCATTCACTGTTCCTGTCTGTCTGAGCTTAGTGAGACGGCCCAAAAAGTTAGAGTCATGGTCAAAGCAATCCATAAGAGCTTTTTTGAAGGTATCCCACGTCAAGGGCCTTTTATAGCAATGTTGATGTCATTGCCACCATTGCCATCTTTCATTGTCCAAGTACATGATACCCACACTAAACTGAGTCGCATTATCTAGGATGTAATTGAGTGTGAAATATTGCTCCATTTGTGCTATCCATGCGACCGGGTTAGAGCCATCAAATTTATACATGTCCAACTTGGGAGGTCACGGATGGGATGGTTGGGGGTTACCAAAGAGGTGAAGAGATTGGCTAGACTCACCCTCACTGTTTTCATTGCCAATATATGCCTCCTCGCGTGCCTCCACCTTGCCCTTAGAGGGTGTTGTAGTTATGTCCTTTAGCTACGCTTGGATCTCTCTCAAGGCTAATTCAAGGCTGTCCATCCTCTCATTCACCATAGCTTGAGCTCTAGTTTGTACCATGCACCAAGCCGATTTACTTGAAATTTGGGACTGCCCGAATTTTTTGGCACTAACAATTGAATGGTACCACCTTGCTCAGCTCGTCGTCCTGATTCTTATGGGCTAAGTCACCAATAAGCATCCTGAGGGGGGTCTCAGACTTGTTTTTTGTTTTTTTTGTTTTTTTTTTTTTAGAAAACTCCTAATGGAGTTTTACACCTTGCTTAGGAATACTACAGTAACCAAATCTCAAAAATGTCAATGCTGCCAAAAGTCCTGCGAAAATCATGCCCATGTATAGGAACCCACACAACTACTCAGATCTGGATGGCAGATCTTATGGATCTGAGAGATCTTAATAGCTGATTGGATAGATCTGAACGACGGAACAGATTGTTGCAGTGGCTCTGATGGATCTAATAGATCTGAATGGCTATTCTGAACTGTGAAATTGATTGCTGCTACTGCTACAAAACCCCACTTGCAAAATCTAATTTGGCAGAGATTATGCGCGATCAAGAGATAGAGAAGGGAACTATGGTCTCCAAGAGTGTCAGGTGCTATAGATCACAATATACATAAGGGTCTGACAGTGATACTCGGCCCAATTTTTCAGGGCACTAACCAAGGAGGATTAACTGTACCCTTAGCCGTACAACCCAGCTACCCTATCATATGGGCGAGTAATCCCTCCGAGTGTTGTTCTTGGTGTACTGTAGCAGTAAGACGGTCGACGGTTTATCTATGGCGAGGTTTTAAGAGAGCTAGGGGGCTTCCGATATACCTAGAGGGTACTTGGAAGACAATCCGTGCACGGCTATGTCTAATGCGCTACTACTTAAAGGGGTAGCCACAGGGGTTACAAGGGAGTCCAACAAGCGTGACCACCTCTTGTATTTCCTACATGCATGCCTCCCCAAATCCGCATGTTTATGCGCTCAATGACAGATCCCGTGGTTTAAAGACGCCAGAACACGTCTCTAGCCAAAAAAAAATTTACTAAAAAATGGAGATCCCACCGGCCCTGGAAAACACTCTGATACCACTTGTTATGCTCTTAACCTGCAAGACGATACCAGAATACCAAATATGCGAAGAAATATACCTAGAACATAGAGCAGTGAGAAATAACAGCAAGTATTTTATTATTCAGAAAGCAATGTTCACTTGCCTCTTCGAGGGGGCAACCTCCAATAGAGCAGAGCTCGATTACAAAAATAAGACACGATGCTCCTTGAGGGGAGTCTCTATCCTTTATATAGGATTCATACATGCAATACCATGGGGCCATACCACAGTTCTTACTAATACCATCTATCTAATACCATGGCCCATTTGCAACTAACTATGGTCCCTTCATTAAATGTGGGTTAACCACTTACAATTATTAATATGGGCTTTATTGACTCTTTACGTAACTATAACTATGACTCGATCCTATTACATAAATAAGGGGGTTAGGGTGGGACCCTAACAGGTTGTCATTTCTTAAGTACATGTAGTATTGCCAACATTTCCTTCTCATAAATAGCTTTCTTGAGATGTAGCCGTAAAAATACCCAATCGTCTACATCAACACTTCTTTCATTGTGATGTTGATCTTCCTATTGTTTCATTCGATTCTGCACCAAAGTGGGGTTATCCTTTGAAAGTTGGAGAACTTGTTGTTGATGCTTGATGTGATCTTTCACTGCTTGAACCTTTTTATTCTTGATATGTCGTTCTATATTGAGAGTTTGAGGAGTGGTAATTTCTTCTAATGCATTACAAGATATGGTCGGATTCATTTCTTGATGCTTTATGTGATCTTTCACTTCTTGAACATTTTTCTTCTTGATATGTCCTTCTGTCTTGATAGTTTGAGGAGTGGTAATTCTTGCCAATGCTTTACAAAATATGGTCGGATTCATTTCTTCTTTCTCTAGGGTTGATTCTGGTGTATATCCTCTTCTTTTGATGTTTCTTGCTGCTTTTCTTCCTCCTCTTCATAATCTATGTAAAATAATTTCTTCTCAGCACACTTATAACCTTTAGTGTCTTTATTATCACAATTGTAAAAATGCCCTTTCGCTCTTTTTTCTTCCAATTGTTGTGGTGTCAACGTTGTAGATTTTGGAAGGCTAGGAGAAAAAACACTTCCATGTTTATAGTTATGAGGGGTAGACTTCCTTGTTACCATAATTTTTCTTTTCACTTTTCTTGCCAACCTGAATTCCCTCTCCAATGAATTAGTTTCCCAAAGACGAACCTCATGTTGAATGTTATCCTTTAAAGTCCCTATGCAGACATTAATCCTCGGCTTCTCTGGAATATCATTTTCCCTTATATTCAATTTTTTGAAAGTCCTCAATGTTCTCTGCCATTGAACACTGTTGTTTGAGATTTATCAATTGGCTAAAGAAGGTGTTTCTCTTTGTATCCTCATAATGTGCTATCATTTCCTCCGTGAAAATTGACCATGTAACAAGTGGTTTACGAGAACAAAGCCCTTTATACCATAGAAATTGATTCGGTTCTAAATATGAAGATGCAATACACACCTTTTGTAACAGTTGCACCTCATGTAGATCAAAATATTGCTCCATCTGTAGTATCCAATTTACCGGATCCTTGCCATCAAACTTCCTCATATTGCCTTTTCCTGATTTTAGGGGCTCAATCTTCAAACAATTGTAACTTTGTAATTTCAGATCTCCAAGTTCTGAAATTGCATCCTACAGTAACCCTATGAGTCCTCTTTCTAACCTCTCTGATTCCTCTTTCTAACCTTGCAAGTCGAATCATAATTGGATTCTCGAAGAAACGGTTATGTCCAATCTGCCGCGATGACCTAATTATAGACTAGTTTAGTAGAGAAAATTTATACGACATGCCACATGTCACTGTTTTGACCTTAGGTTCTGAAACGAATACCTAACAAAATAAAGTCCGCCTTATTTCTATCACTTTTTACGTACTTTGAATCAGATGCTCTGAGCGAGAGTTATGACAATGTTCCCCAGGTCAGGTGTTTGGGATGTAATTCGGAAGCCTACAGAAACCTTAAATGTATTGAACTGTATATCTGAAAATATAGTGAAACAAGATCTAAAATTTGAGGCCAAGTTGCACCATGATTGCAGCTAAAATGGGTTTTAATTTCAAAGTCTAAACCTTCGTAGACAACAAATTATAGCGAAAATTCCATGATGACCTGTTTGAGATTGAATTTTGGAGCTTGTTAAAACCCTAACTTCCTCATATCATATCTCCTAAAATATAGCGAGACAAGATCTGAAATTCAACCTGAGATTCAGAACGATTTCAGATCAAATGGGTTTTAGTTTTAGTTTCTGAAACTTCATAGTGAAAAATTTATAGTGAAAATTCCACGATGACCTGTTTGGAGCGGTGAAACCCTAGAATCCAAAGCTCTGATACCAAATGTTATGAAACCAGCTCACAAAAAGATAGAAAAGATAGATCAATGCCTTAGAAATAAGCCTCCTCAAGGGGGAAACCTCCTTTACATTACACAAATGAACAATTCTTGGATGATACAAATGACAAGACCTCCTTTCTATATATAGGAGTCTAAGGGGTCATAATATAATCAGAGCCGACATAACAATAATAATGTAAGGGCACAATAATAACAATATGGGGACTACATGGGCACAATAATAATAATAGTGGGATTCTATGGGGCACAATAATAACAATATGGGGACTACATGGGCACAACAATATAATACGGGGGTTGTACTAATAACAATAAGGGGTTACACTAGTAGTATAGGGACCTACCATGCCTGAATATGAAAGACACAGTATTCTAGCTTAAGCACATGGTGGTGTCATTGGAGGACACTATGCAGGCAAGGCTACTGCATAGAAAATCCTATGTGCGGGATTATGGTGGCCAACAGTACATAAAGATTCCAAGGAATATTGTCATACGTATGATGTGTGTCAAAGGATCGGGAGACCATCGCAAAGGGATGAAATTCCATTAAATCCATAGGCCACATTACAAGAATTTGATAAATGGGAAATTGACTTTGTTGGACTTGTTCAACCACTGGGAAAAAAGATGAGAGTGCATTATATTATCACTACAATAGAATACTTAACCAAGTGGGTTGAGGCACAACCTATGAAGGATTGCAACGTGAACACTACTACGAAGTTCATATTTGAGTTTATTTTGTCAAGGTTTGGATGCCGGAAGATTCTAACGAGTGAAAGAGGGTCACGCTTCCTGAATGAGACAATCATAGCTTTAACAGAAGAGTTCCAGGTGTATCATCAAAAGAGTATGCCATATCACCCCCAGGCGAATGAAATTTTGAATCTTTCAACAAGATCTTAGAGAATGCCCGCACAAAGATATGCAATGTTAATAGGAATGATTGGGATGTGCACATACCAGCGCTTCTATGGGCCTATAGGACTACCTGTAAGAAATTGACTGGGAAAACACCCTTTCTATTGGTTTATGGAAAAGAAGCAGTAATGTCGATGGAATACATATTGCCCAGCCTAAGAATCGCAGCAGTAACTGAGATGGCAGATCATGACATCATGGAAGAACACCTCATTCAGATACTGGCATTAGAAGAAGACTCTTTTTTGGCTGGCTTTCATCAGCATGAACAAAAAGCTAGAGAAAAGGCAATGCACAATCACCACATCAAGCAGCGCACCTTCAAAAATGGTGATTTGGTACTAATGTATGACAGTAAGTTTACCAAATTTCTGGGGAAGTTTCAAATGCACTGACTGGGACAATATGTAATTAAGGACATTTTGGATGGTGGCATAGTTCAACTCGCAAATCTGAATGGGGAAGTCTTTCCAGACATGATTAATGGGAGCAGGTTGAAGGTTTATATGGATAATCCTGCCCATGCGCATTGACTACATGGACGGAGGAAATTCTTAGTGGTTCTCACAGTTGAAAGAAAGTGCAAGACTATAAACTACTCTACCAAGGAAAAAATTTATCGAAGAAGGAAGGTTGCGCGATGTGTTGGAAGAGTGTGCAGATGGAAGCTACGACGAGGTAGTTGCGCCACAAGGAGAATTGCTGCTAAAGTGACCATTGGAGCAGCTACCTTTGATTTTACAACTATTTTGACATTAAAAGAATTCGAGGAAGTGCATTTAAGGCACAAATATGGGAGAATATTATGCCAAAATCGAATTTATGAGAAAGATTTATGGGGGAATGGACAATTTGAATTTGAATTGAGTTATAAATATCGCACCTCACTCCACACTTGGCCACTTTGCTTCTTGAGAATTTTTTGTGTTTTTGTGCTTAAAAAGCCAAGTGTATTGATGTATGTCCGGTTACCGGAGTTGGGTAGAGATTGAGCAATAATTATTGAATACAAGGGTAGGAAACATCATGACTGAAACACCGCCAGTCCCTGCTACAGCCCCCAGATCATCAAGACCAAAGCCTACTCCCTCCACAGTAGGAGAGAAAAAGTTAAAAAATCCACAGCAAACCCTGGTTCGGAAATCATCGCAGAAGATCCCAACTAAGTAGAGAAAGAAGGGTCATATGGATACAAACAAGCAACTTATGGAACCCCATGACCTAGACAAAGAAGAGATGAATGTGGGGATTGAGGATATCAGCACAGAAGGCACAAAGCTAATTTCTCGGTTGTTGTCGTATATACCCCCACGAAAACCAACTGCTGAAGTAACTAAGGACCCTGACTCTATGAAATTCAAGGTATTCATGCCATTGCTACCAGAGGAAGTACCTATTGAGGGTGACTTGTTGGCCCATGTACCATTTCTAAATATGGAGGATCGGGATTTGGATGATCATGAGAAATTTCCACAATTGGAACCTAGTAAATACACAAAAATAGTCTGTTATGAGGAGGTGGGTGTTACAAGACTTGAACCGATGAAGTGGGTGGCCAGTACTGAGTACACAAGGTTTCTCAATATGCTATATGTCCCACATTTTAGCTGTAGTATTATTAATACCATTTGTGTGCGCTAGTTGCTGGCGTTGGTTCATGATGGGTGTCTCTAGCTATGAGGGCCCATCCAAATTGATGATATAATGATCCACAAATTCACAGCGCTACCATATCAGCGTGCAAACCCCGCAGATGCTTTTGTGGAGAAGTCACAAGAGAAAAATCTCACAGACCAAATGAAAAGTGACTTCGAGTTGGTAAAGAAGTCGCAGGGATATGCCATTAGTTCTATCTCGGATGAAGTTGTGCAATTTGCTGCACAGATCTTGGCAGGCAAAATCATGAGAAAGTGTTGTGGCAATGAAGTACCAGCACCAGTGGTATCCTTGGCTGCCCAATGTAGCAAGGGTGTCCAATTCACTTGGGCGAAGTACCTGTGCCAACAATTTTTTGATGATTATCGTGAAGCATGGGAGGAAGGAAAATAATTCCACTGCACCTGGTTGTTATTATTGATCACACTGATAGTTTGGAGGATGCCAGAGGATTACCAGTTCCCAAAGAAAAATTCATAGATGTGTGAGGCTTCCAAATTTTCCTTGTTGTGGGCAACGAAGGACCCTGCCCGTGTCATTGAAAATAAGATTTTTTGGGTACTGTTTGAAATGGAATTGCGTATGGTGATTAACCAGAAACCATGGTTGTCACCCATTATGTTCAAAGAATATTGGTGCATTACAAATTTTAAGGTTGATTTCCATCATGTATACATTTGCACAAGGCGCAATTTGACGAAGAAATGGACGGTGTTGCCATTTTTGTCACCGAAGAAGATATCACGCAGTTAGTCCTTCAATGGCCACATGATTGGCTCCTTCCAATGGATATTGTTGAAGGTGTAATAGGGACTAGTGCAGAAGATGTAGTAGGCACCAATAAACAGGTGCTGAAGGAAAAGAAGACGGTGACCATTGACCTAGAGAAAAATATCTTGCAGGAACCAGAGGGCGAGCACGATGAAGAGCAGCATACAAAAGAACTGGATCAGGGTACCGAAGACCCCTTTGTAGACCTAGAGAACATTGATTCTCCATTTATTCTTAAACGGTGACAAAAGTCAAGTGTGGGAGGCACACACAAGAAGCGCAAGTTAGATAAGTTATACGGTGCGAAGGCCATGGTCCTCACTGAGGAGGGCCTTGATGAAACAGGAGATACTGTTAGGTCTACGACAAAAGAAATTTGGGCCATATTGAAGAACAATATCAGTCTTTTTGTACGAAGGTCCAGGAGGGCTTCACAGAGTTGCAGGTTCAGGCGAGCCAAGTTCAAGCGAGCGTGGTTCAAGCAAGCCAGTCTCAAGTGAGCGAGAAAACAACGATGTCGGCTAGTGTGCAGTCAGTCTTCACTTCAGAGCTCTACATTGTACCCCTTCCTAATGGATCTTTACATTTGAACGATGTCACAGAATGGGAGAGTGCCCAGCTTCCTAAAGACGTAAGTATTAATCTCACGGCACTCCCCCTATCCACATTGCTTGGGCTACACTAGGGTGTCGTAGATGAGCTTCAGGTGCGAGAGCAACGTGCTCTCATGGTGATCAAGGATGCACAGATCACCTGTCAATAGATGTAAGAAGAAAAGCACAAAGCTCTCCAGGATGGTGATGGGGTAGCTACGAGAAGGGCGTAGCTAGAGCAGACCATTTCCAGAGTATGCAGTGAGCTCCCTGAGCTCCAGATTCAGTTGGACTCCACTTCTGAACAAAAAGTGTAGCAACTAGCAGATGCGTTTAGAGAATCAAAGTCGCAAGTGGATAAATTTCGCTTCAATCTTCAGCTCCAAATTACTGAGCTTCAATTGAAGCTACAACCTACCAAACCACCACAGATCTAAGAGAAACGTGAGGCTGCAATCAGAACATACAAAGAAATGATTGATGTTGCAGTCAAGGAGTGTAGCCAATTGTTTCAAGAGACTCTAGAACTATGGGCCTCATTGCAAGAGGACCCACAAATGAAAAAGATATAAGTCGTCATCCGAGATAAGCAGTTGCAGTATGACAAGATAAAGGCAACGACATGCACCTTAGACCCTATGCAACGGTTCGCCCAGTTGAAAGAGGGGACATCCCTTCAAGGATAGATCGAGGAGTTGCGGAAGAATGCAGGTCATCACTACACGAATGTAGCCATGGGAAGAAGAAGCAGGCAAGCTCTCACAGGCTCTGGAAGGCACGCTCAAGAGTATGCAGTAGATGTAGTGAACCATCGTCTTAACAGCAGACATGCCAACTATGGAAAATTTGGTCGAATAAGTTCGAAAATCAACCATTCAATGCATGGAAGCCCTTCACCCAGTGAAGTCTTCATTCACCAACCTAAAAGCAAAGATCCAGAGCATACCAACAGAGTGACTTAAGGATGAGTCACATAATTGTGTTGGGGGCCTATTGGGACAGGATCCCTTGGGTTAATTTTGTTAAAATATTGTAAGCCTTCACATTTTTAGGAGCGGAGCGCGAGTAGCGCAAGTAAAATAGGAGTCAAGGGGTTTTAGGAAGGTCAAAATCCCTTATACTTTGGTATTGTTTTGAGATCCTCCATGGTTTGCGAACCATGTTATTGTAATAGAAAAGAGTATAAAAAGGTATCTTAGTGGATCTAAGGAAAAGAGTTACTAAATTGATGAAATACTTTTGAGTCTATAATTGTAGATCTTTTTGTGTTTAGGCAAAGGGGAAGGCTCCAGTAGCTGAGTGTGCGGAGACCTTGGTAAGTCCATAGCTGAGTGTACGGCCCCTGCAGCTATGTGTGTTGGGTATAGAAAGTAATATAAGGAAGATCTAAAGTAATAAAAGATATTTGAAACAATTATGTGTCTAATTTTATGCACTTGTGTGTTTTTTGTATTTACGCGCAACTGAATGATATTTATCTGTATTTTATCTTAATTACTCTGCGAAGATCTGGATCAACTATTAGATGTTATTTCATGTATGATTAGATATTTATGTGAATCTTATAACTCTTTTTAACTGAAAATCACTTGAGTTTCATGAATAAGGGTTCGTGAAAGTCAGATCATAACTAAAACTGCAGGAAACGCCTTAAACCACATCACATAGTCTTCTGGATGCAAAAGCCTCATTCTAGAATCCCCCAATACTGGCTCAAGTGAGACTACAGCCTGCACTACGCAGGTTGTTGCCAAAAGGACTAGTAGCGTAGGGTTTTGTTAGTTAGCGCAGTTAACTCTGAACCTGGGTCCAAGCCCCCTCAAGCCAAAATGTGGTAAATCCAGGATTGTGTTGCCTCAGTGGGCCTAGGAATCCTTGCCATTGAATGGCAGGATATATAAATCCAAGAGGTAGATTGCTCTCCATTGGGCCTAGTAATCCTCGGTTGGGATATCCAGAAAATTCTGGAGAGTGGGTCTCGATTTAGGGCCTAGTGATCCGGTGTGGATTGCAGTAAAGCCAGAGAGACTAGGAGACATGAAAATTTCTCACAGTGTAGGTGGAGAAATTCATTGGTATCCATGCTTGTTTAGCTTAGTGATCAAGTGGAGATCATGGTAAAGCCTATTATTACATGTTTATTGTGTTGGACTAGTGATCCAAGATGGATTATGGTAAAGCATGGTTTCTATTGATGAGGGTGCGGTGGTTTAGCCTTGGGATGCCCTGGTTAGTAATTTTGGTTTGAGTCCCACATTAATGCTTGGAATATGGCACAGGAGTGAATCATTGAAGAGAGTTTTAGCTTAGCCATTCTATCGTCGAGTGGAAAGTGGTAGTCCCATCCTGGGTTTGGATTTTGCATCATCAATATGAGTTTTTTTTTTTTCCTTGTATTTCTATGAGTATTATATTGGTTTATATGTGGATCATATGGCTATGATTTCCTTGGTATTTATGTTGCTATTATACTGATTATGTATATGTTTTATGGCAATGGCTATGTATGGTTGTCATCATGTTTTTACTTTTAAATGAATGAAGAATGTATCTATGACCTAATAAATGATAATGCAACAAATGATATAAGGGAAAAATGCTTCATAGTGATTCTCATATAAGTATGAGACACCTATGCTTAAATATGTTGTTTACACCTGTAGATTACATATTTGTGATATGTTTGAAGAAATGCCTGTCATGGCTAGTAGGGGTCCAGTTAAGGGCTTGTTCAAGTATTTACATTTGCATCATTGTTTCCTTGTTATATCTTTTTTTAAGGTGTCATTCAATTCTGGGCAATGACCTAGGTTATGTGCCTGAAAAGGTGGCTCAAATCCCAGGGATGATGGCACATCACTAGGAAAAATATTCGCTGAACACTGGCATTCCTTGGCATGAGAGCATCCAGAGCCTCCTGGATGTTGTCAGGTCCATATCATGGGAGTGTTCGAGGGTCAAGTGGTCTAAAACCTTAGTGGGACCCAGGGGCTAGCTACCTGAGTGGTTGGGATGGTTCCTGGGAGTCTTGTAGCTAATGTGGAAGGTTTGTATGTTGTGTTTCTATTGATTCCACTTCCTTAAGGTAACATAGGAGGTTGAATCTAATAATAGTAGCCTCTCGTAACATGTTTACCCTGGTTGGTCAGTTACTCGGGTAGATGTGGGAGGAGTGCGTTATAGAGAGGATTGACAACTATCTTATGAAGTTTGGATTTACAAGGAGCAAAGCTGACCCTAACCGATATTTCAAGGTTGAAAATGACATGCCTCTCATTGTGGTAATTTATGTGGATGATCTCTTTATGACAAGTGCATACCCTCTCATTTATCAATGCAAGCGGGAGTTGACTTCTAAGTTCGAGATGAAGGACATAGGACTAATGCACTACTTTGTAAGCCTAGAGGTCTAGCAAAAGCTAGGTGATATTTTCCTTTCTCAAGGAAAATACATTGTGAAGTTGCTCAAGAGATGTGGGATGGTGATTTGCAAGTCTGTGTCTACTCCAATGGAAACCAACTTCAAGAAGTTATGTGGAAGTTTGTTGCACCTGGATTGGAAAATCCTTCCAAATATAGACAACTTGTGGGGGCTATGATGTTCTTGGTAAACTCCTATTCTGACATATGCTTCGTTGTGACCACGTTGAGTCAACTTATGGTCAAGCCTCATCACATACATATGATTGCTTCTAAGAATCTCTTGAGATATCTCCAAGGCACAATCTATTATGGGCTAAGATACACTGTCGGTAATTTGAAGTTGCATGGATATACAGATGTTTATTAGATTGGTAGTGTGGTGGAAAATAAGAGCATGTCCAGATGTTGCTTCTCATTAGGGTTTGCTTCAATTTCTTGGATGACCAGGAAGAAAAAATCGGTTTCACTAAGCACTGCCAAGGATGAATACATTGCAGCTGGTATGGCCTATTGTGAAGTTGTTTGGTTAAGGAAGCTCTTCAATGAGATATTTGAGCACGTGTTGAAGACCACCGTGATATTTTATGACAACTAGAGTGGGATTCTCCTTTTATAGAATCCTGTGTTCCACGATCGCTCCAAGCACATTGATATCAGGTGGCCACTTCATCTGGCATATGATACAATGAAAAGAAATAAGGCTCCAACACATTAGGACTGATGATAAGGTCCCAGATATCCTCATGAAGCCTTTGGGGAAGGTAAAATTATTAACCTTCCAAGAGATACTTGGAGTCGTGGAAATACCCTCCCTTGAGGGTCCCGCTTGAGTTGGACACTAAGCTCTGGGAGATCCAGGGGGCTTGGGGTACTTCTTGGAGCTATGAGTGACATAGGGTGAGTGGTTTTCCTTCCCCTATGTGGTGTGTTGTGTACATGGTGAGTGGTTCACCTTCCACAGTGATACCCCATGGTGACGTGTGTGTAGGGTGAGTGGTTCACCTTCCCCTACCAGACACATGTGTAGGATGAGTGGTTAAACTTCCCCTACGATTGACATATGCATAGGATGAGTGGTTCACCTTATCCTATAGTATATGAGAAGGATGAGAGGTTCACCTTCTCCTATTGATGCCCCATCATACATCCTACCCATGTGGTCTGAGACTCATGGGAAGTACCTCTCATATGGCCAATGAGTTGGGAAATGTGGATAGGGTCCATAACACTACCGGTGGACACATCATGTACTGTCATACTCCCTATGTCTAGGATGCATGGTGTTCAAAAACTTGATATGGGATCATTTGAGGTTATACCTCTAGACTGACTTTTGTCAATGGAGAGTGGTAAGGTCTTGTGACTCACTCTCAATTGATTCTTATTCATTATTAATTCATGGTTCAGCAAAGCAAAGGTGAGATGACAGAGATGATACATGACGATAGATGGATTGGTAGGTGGAATACTCCCTATTTGAGAGGGAGTGCTAAAATTGGCACTAGGGCCAAATTCCATCTTGGGACAACTCATTTGATGGACATGATGATTTCTTTACATTCCTCTTTTCAAAAGGTTCAAGATTGATATAATATCATCCCATTCAGACAAGCAAAAGTGTGATTTTGAATTTATGCTCACATGTGCAAATTTTTCAGGTCGGCTTCATCATCATGTAGGCTCAAGAAGCCCAATGGATGTGTCTCTTCACCCACAATGAATTGTATAAATACAAGAGACCTGAAACCTCATTTGGGGCATTCATCACTCACACATTCTTCTATCTCTTCATCTGATTGGTTCACACAGCTATTTGGCAGCTTATCTCTCTCACATGTGTGGCGAGGATGAATTTTCTGGGCAGAATTACAGGCCGAAATTTGAGAGTTCTTTGACAGGTTTGACCAGCGTTGGCTAAATATTTTCTAACTGATTTTGACTATGATTTTGGCCTCAAAAGTTTGATTCTTTTGGCTGCATCTATGGGCACTAAAACTGAGAAATTTTGGATTTTTTTTACCTACGTTGACTTCAGGGTTGACTGTAGTTTGACCGCAGAAAAAAAATACAACAATTTTCTCTCTCCTTTGACGAAGTTTGACCGAGCTTTTTTGGGTTGAATTTGTCCTCCTAATTAGGTCAAGTTTGACTAAGGAAGATCAAGTTTCTTTGAGGATGACTTGTTGTTTTTTGACCAACATTGACTTTCTGGTTAGGGTTGAAGTTTGATTGTAGTTGACTACAAAAATTTACAGGGTTGTTTTGACTTTGTATTGGGAAAGTCAATTTTAATTTTGTACTCTCTCTCTGTTGAACTTTTGATATAATAATAAGAATAATTGATCAAAGGGTTTCCCCCACATTAGGGTTTTTCCCTAGCATCCGCCAAATCTAGTGTCCTCCTGTCATGGCTTGTCTTCTGCATTTTATTTCATGTTCTATCTGTTTTTACTATCAATGTGATTATTGTGATTGCTATTGGATATTGTTATTGGGCTTCTAAGGAACATTGAAGTAAATTGTGATAAGCATAAAACATAGCATTGTTAGCTAAAATTAACAAACACCCTCCAAAAGTTTGGCCTACATCCAAATTTTGGAGCCTACTTTGACTTTGCATATTGTCGTAGCAAGTATTAAGAGTCATCACATGTGTTTTCTCTAAGTATTCTTGTCTCGTTTAGAAGAAAATCAAACTGTCATCTTTTAGCATGGCAAGTGTCTCAAATTGCACAAATGTAGTTTTGGTTTGTTTAAAGTGATGATATTTGTGTTAATGAGTCATTATTATCATGTACATATGTATTGCACTCAGTTCCAAAGTTTCAAGCACTTTCACACAAGTTTTGTCACAAAGTGTATCTTTAGTGTCGCACTTGGGAAAACTTGTCGCAATGTCATCACATTAAGGAAAGTAAATTGTTCATGTGTTCTAGGTGGTCTATGTTGGGTCATTAAGTGTTCTACTTTTTTTTTCCAAAGGAAAAAACGAAACTTTTTATTAAGTTGATAAAAAGTTTACATTGCAGATGCTGAAAGCATCACTTGTCAATCTGAGAGATTGCCATGTCTGTTTTACACATAAAAAACTGTCTTTTGCAAAAACTGTGTAGTGCTGAAAACTGTTATGTTTACCTTTGAAACGATAGCTTTAAAACGCCTTTCTTTTGCTGAAAAGAAAGACTGTTCAAAAAAATATTTTCCAGCATGCCGGGCCTCCTCAAACATAGAGGAAAAAACGGCCCATCACCCGAATATATATTTTTAATGGCCGAAACTCCAGCGCTGATATGGATTTATCTTTGTATACAGAATTTTGAAAAGTGTGAAACAAAAATTCTGCCAGTGTATTAGATAGGCTGATTATAGGGCGGTTGTTCTGTTCTTCTGATTTGTCCTTGGTCCTCTTCTACGATCTTCCAGTTTCCCAGATCCTGTTGAAGACCGTCTTTTGAAAGTTTATCCGCTGTGTCATTCCTTTCCCTGTAAATGTGGCGAAGAGAGAAACTGTTAAAATAAGATTTTAGCCTCTGAATTTCTCCCAAGATTTGTTTTAATAGTTGATTGCTGCAAGTACTTTGACCATTTACCCATCTGATCACTATTTGGGAGTCCCCAAAAATTTGAATTGTGAGGGTGCGCCTTTGAATGAGCTAACATATAAGAAATTTCAATGCAAGGAGTTCTGCAAAGTTATTAGTGCCAGTTCCTAGTCCCACAGAAGCTTTTAGGACATGTGATGGGGTTTCGTTGATGACTAGGCCTGCTCCTGCTTTATTGTTTTGAGAGGCACCATCGAAGAAAGCCTAGGGGATTCCTTCTATGATCTGCATTTCTGGGACGATTCTTTGGGAGTGGGCTTCCTTAGGTTCGGGGATACTAGAAAAGATGGCGGTGCTCTGACTAGCTGTGATAGCTATGGGTGTTCCCTTATCCTGAAAAATACTCTTGTTCCTGGCTATCCAAATACCCCAGCTAATGATGAGAGGGAGGTTGCGCAGGTTCCCGGTTGGATGAGAGTGCCACCACTTCTGCCAAGCTTCTTGCACATTGTTACCTTCCCATTCAAGCTTTTTGTTCAAGAGATTCCCTACCTCTCCCCATATTTTAATAGCTTCTGTGCACTTTAGAAAAAGGTGGTTTATAGATTCTGCTTCTGATTTGCACAAGGTGCATCTCCCAGGCCCTTGCATGAATCTGGTCTGCAGGATGTCCCAAGTTGGAATTTTATTTTTTTAAATGCACCAGAAAAGAATTTTTGACTTTGGGGGGCTCTTAAGTTTCCATAGCTGTTTTGACCACCACTCTGGATTCCCCCATTCTTTCCTTGACATGAGGAAGTTATATCCACTCTTTGGAGCATGTTCCCTGGAGTCAGCATGTGCCCAAATTAACTCGTCCTGTCTGTCATTCAGCCGAACATTTGATCTGAAGAGCTCCTGAGTAAAAACACTCCATTCGTTCCACCATCTTTGCTCCAGATCCAATTCTTCACCATTCTTCCAAGCTTGACCCCAGATGGATGAAGAGCCCGGATTTGCCACTTGACTAAGGTAATGGAGCCCTTTATCCTCTAACTGCTGAACCAGTTCAAGGGAAAGGGCATAGCTTTTGGTACATCCGACCCAGGGATCCTTTCCTATCTTTACCTTTTCGTTGTTCCCTACCTTCCATGCTAGACCTTGCTCGATTACTTTAAAAGACTCCAAAGTTGCTTTCCAGATTGCCGACACATTATTTTGGCTCTTGACTCGGTTTCTGATCCAAACTTCCATAGGAGTTGGATCTATATATTTTCTTTTAACCGTTCTAGTCCAGAGATTTTCCATCTTAATGAGGCGCCACCCTGATTTAGCTGCCAATGAAAGTCTGAAGTCAGGAAGTCTTTTTATCCCCCAACCGCCCCAGTCTTTTGGTTTCGCCACTTTCTCCCATGCAACCCAAGGGAGAACCGAAGTTTCTTTGGATCCTAACCACATAAATCTACAACAGATTCTCCTAATTTTCTCCAGCACACCTTTAGGGACCCATGTTAAAGCTGCCCAGTAAACTGGGATGGCTAATAACACGGATTTTATCAGGGTCAATCTCCCTACTCTGGACAGCCATTTAAAGCTCCAGTGCCTGATTCTAGCTTTAATCTTTGCAATTAGCTAAGACCAGTCCTCCTTCCTGTAATCATTTGGCTTCAACCAGAAACCCAGGTACTTAAATGGAGAGACCATATTGCACATTTCATATGGAAAGTATAAGCTGAACTGCTCCTTTTCTTGTCTATTTAAACCTTCCACTATGATTTGGGATTTCCTGGGATTGATCTGCATTCCAGTAGCTTTCATGAATAGTACAAAAATATTTTTTAGCTCCTTTAATTCATTTATGGAGCCATTGGTAAAGACCAGAATATCATCTACAAAGAGAAGGTGAGATATGAATAGATTTATTGCTACCTCTATACCTTTTATCTTGCCTTCCCTTTTGCTTTTATGAATCAGCTGGCTTAAGCCTTCAGCCACTAAGAGGAATAACAAGGGGGACAACAGACATCCTTGCCGCAACCCTTTTTATCCTTTGAAAAAAGGGGTGGCTGCCCCATTTATGAGTATTGCAAAACTAACATCTGTGATACACCCCATGACCCATCTGATGAAGTCCACTTTGAAACTGAGGTGCGTTAGGAGCAGGTGGATGTATGACCAATTTATCCTGTCGTAGGCCTTTGATAAATCGATTTTGATTACAGCTCCCTTCTTATTTTTCATCTTCACACTATGAAGGACCTCCTGAGCCACCCCTATTGCTTCATGAATTTGTCTCCCTTTCAGGAACCCGAATTGTTCAGGTGAGATATGCCTTGAAAGAATTGGTTTGATCCTGAGAGCTATCACTTTTGCAATTATTTTATAAATACTATTGCATAAAGAGATGGGTCTAAAGTCCTCGAAAGATTCTGGGGCTTCCTTTTTTGGAATGAGAGTAATGAAAGTTGCATTGAAAGGACTATAAATCTCTCCCTTTAATCTTGATTCCTCCACTACTTCTGTAATTTCTTCTCCAATCTGCTCAAAGAAATGTGAGAATAGCTCTACCGACCAACCATCCGGTCCGGGGCTTTTCTCTTTTTCCATGGATCTTATGACACCTTCCACTTCCTCCTTCGAAACAGGATCCATAAGGAGGTCCGCTTCTTCCTCCTCCACATATCTGTGAAAGCATTGCGCTGTTTGGATGACTTCTACAATGGTGATCTCACCATTGTCTTTGTATAAGGATTGGAAATGATTCACCCCAAGGGATGAAAGAGCTTCAAAAGACTTGGCCTCCCTTCCTTCTTCTGTCTTTAAGTGCCAGATGGTGTTTGCGCTCTTCCTTCCTTTTGCAAAATTATGGAAGAAACTGGTATTGTCATCCCCTGCTTTGAGCCAGATTGCTCTGCTCTTAAGTCTCCATTCTTCCTCTTTTTCCAACAGGATTTGATTCTTGTGCTTTTCCAGGGATACAATTTTCTCCTTTGATTCCAGAGTCGCATATCCATCCGCCTCAATGCTTTCGAGCTTTTGGAGTTCCTTGTTTATCTTGGATAGGTCCTCATTCTGCTTTTGTTTTCTGTCCTTTGCCCATAACAATGTTGCCTTTTTCAGTCTTTTGAGATTTTCCATAAATAAAAATCCTTTATTCTCTTGAGAACCTCTGGCAGGATGAATGCATATTTCTTGGAACAGTTTGTTGAAGGATTCTTCTTGAAGCCAGGAGGCATTGAATTTGAAAGGAGCTGGGGGTTTTGAGGGGGCTTTGGAGAGCTCAAGATATATCGGAAAATGGTCCGAAGGGCCCCCTTCTTCTACCCATTGCCTGAATAAAGGAATAGCAGCAGATAGAGCCTCATTAATTAAGAATCGATCCAATCTCTTCGCCATTCTGGCTTCTCCTACTCTTCTGTTCCTCCAAGTTGGTTTCAGCTTGATGAGATTTGCTTCTATGAGGTTGTTTGAGGCTAATAGATTCATAAAAAAATCTGTTTGTGGATCCTCTCTTACAGCAGGGCCCCAGGCTTCCGCTCTTCCTAATGAGAAGTTTAGATCTCCTCCCATCACCATATAGTTATTCTTCACAAGCGAGTTTCCCATCAAGCTGTTCCAGAAGGGAATCCTTCCTTGACACGGCCCATAAATATTGATGATAGTTAAGGGAAATTCGAATTCTGTGGACTGACATTCTATCCCCAGCACCTGCTTCATACCCCATCAGTTCCATATCTTAATTTTACGTTCTCTGATTCCAACAGCCAGGCCTCCAGAGTGGCCGTCAGAATCCATGGCTATAAAAGTCCATCCTGGTAGGAGTGCGTTAAGACTTGATTCAATGTCCTCCCCTTTCCCCAGAGTCTCCTGAAGAAGGAGTACATCCGCCTTAGAGCTTATCACTAACTCCCTAAGAGCTAGTTTTTTGGGTTTGCTGGCTAAACCCCTACAGTTCCATGAGGTAATTATCATTTTAAAACAGAGGCGGGGCTTTGCACTACTCTAAGTGCCCCGGTGATTGAAAGTTGCTTCCCGTCTGCCACATCGAAAATAGCCTGGACTTGGGCTTCAGAGAGCTTAGATTTCCTACCCCTTTTTTTCCCTGGCTGGCTCATGGAAGAGGATGGATCGATGCCTCCCACAGCAGACAAGGAACCAGGCTTGTTTACTTGGGATCGGAGATTATAGGGACATAGAGGTTGCTAGGCCTAAGAGGGGGGAAAAAGGCCGCACCCGTCACAATTCAAGTCCAACGCGGGGATAGTTGCAGATAGACTATCAATGCAATTTTCCAGTTTGCCTTCGTTCATCTTAACATTTTTAACATTTAAATCAGAATAAAAGGATTTTATGTTTGGATCATCAGCTAAACATTCATCCAAATCTTTGTCTTTATTCTCAATGATAGGAAGAGAAGAAGGAATTGGATTGGAAGTCATGCCCTTTTGTTCCTCGATAGGGGTTGGAGAAGAGCTCGATGGTGCCTCTTCAGCGAGCTTCTGTGGAGCCCCTGGTTCCAGTCCGACATCAATCATTCCCTTCGAGGGTGCCTGGGGTTCTGCTTCCTAGCCTTGGCTCCCCTGCTGCATGTCTACATTCATAGGATCGTCTTCCTGAGCTATGGGTATCTCCTTGAATGGATGGAAATAAGCGGGCATGTAGATCTTTTCCGTCCTCTCCCTTGTTCTCTGAGACCTTCTCCACCGTCTTCCTAAGGGACATTCCTTTGCCAAGTGCCCATATTCATGGCATCTATGGCAGTGGAACGACAAGTATTCATAGTCCAGGATTTGTTCAAATACATAATCCTTATATTGCAGGATGATCTTCTCTGCTAAACCTCCACTAGGTTTAATACTAACCAGGATTCGAGCCATAGCCCTGTTGTGAGTTTCCGGGAAAGACATGTCTGCCTCCAAATAAGTGCCCAGCCGGTTCCCAATCACCTTAAACACCGATTCAACCCATAGGAACGATGGTAGTCCTGGCGCTCTAACCCATACCGGGAAAACATCAGCCTTTTCGTGGACTGTATCAAACATGGGGCTCCAGTTTTTGAACAGCACCGGGATGTTCCCGAGCGACCAGTGCCTCTTTAGAACCCAATCTGCTGCCTCTTTGTTTTCAAACCAGACTGAGAACCATCCTTTAGCTAAATTCAAAACCCGAAAGTATCTGATCAAGTCCGATTGCCAGTTCTGCTTCCCCCATGCTTGGATGAATTCGGATGTGAATTTCTTCCCTCTAGCTCTACCAACCAGGGTGCATTCAGCGACCTCCAGCACTTCTTCAATCTGGACGTCCATACCCAGCACCAGATTTCCTTCCACCCCTTGGGATTTGATCAATCGTTGTTTTTTCCCTTGCCCTTCTCCGGATTTGGCTCCTCTTGCAGTGTTTCTTATTGCTTCGTACGCCTGCTTCCCTCTGGGAGAGTCTAGCCCGGAGATCTGGGGAAGAGAGCCTGGCTCCGGACAAGTCTCCTTCACATAAGAAGTAGGAGGGTTTTGTGATTCGAACAGAGCGAGATTAATTACCTGAGACCCCTGAATTGATCGTCTGTCTTCCCCCCTTGACTCCTGGAAGTCTTCTAAGCTCTGATCCGGCCTATTGGTCTCTTTAGGCTTGTCCCTGCTTGTTGTTATTGAAACCCTTGTGATGGTTGCTGGTCTACCCGCTTCTCCTACAGGCCTTTGCCCTAGCTTTGATCCAAGGTTTACAGTGTCTTCCAAACCTCCAGAAAGAATCGGTCCCGCAAAACCTATTCTCCCTTTATTCCCGAAGTGAAGGATGATCGGGCTTTTTTGGAGGTTTCCCTTGCTCGATCTTGGCAACTGGTGCTAAATCTTTTCCCCCTGGTGCTCGGCTGCCGCCTTCTCATGCAGTTCCTTGGTCGCGTTTGAGAGGGAATAGGGCGATCTATCTGAGACCGAATAGAATGGAGAGGGTGCTAGGGCTTCCACCGATCTGAAATAACGTTCAACGTTCTCAGGTGTTGGGTCTTTTCCCCAGAAAGAGAGAATATCTTCCATCGTTGGGTTTAGGTCAATACCCTCCTCCGGATTAACCATGGTTACGTGCAGATCGCGGTTCGATGTCGGCTTGTCGCGGGTTGAGGTGTCGCTGATCGAAAAATTCTATTCCTATTCCCCTGAGGAATTTACCTTCACGTTTTACAGTTACTGTGGCCTCCAGGGGTCAGGTCTTCACGAAACAGAGGACCTCCACCTGCCGATCCCTACCTGCCTTTCACCAGAACAGAGCCGGCCTGCTGCAGCCTACACCCCGTCCATTGGTGATGGGCCCTGTCCTCGGCCCTACGGGCCTGGATCTGTCTCAGCGCCTGCTGCCGACACCCTCCTGCTGCGTTCCGCCATCATGCGCCTTCCTCACTAGAATGTTACCTCTACTTGTGTGATAATGCTCAAGATTTTCCTTGTTCTTTTTCACCTCACTAATCCCACACGTAGCCAAACCTGGAAAACTTCCCAACCAAGCATCCTGGCATCACTTAGCCTTCCTAAACTGCGCACTACACAAGCTCAGTCCTCAAGCTTCAACCTTGCCTCTTGGAAATATGAAATGTGCATTCCTTTCCTTCCAAAACTGTGCACTGAGCAGTTGCAATGCTCAGTCCCGACCCTTGAGCTACAGAACTATGTAGTCCCTGCCTTTAGTCAGTCTCCTCTATGCACTACGCATTCTCAAGCATCAAGCCTCGGCCTTGAGCCCTTGAACTATGCAACTATGAAATCACTAGGCCTTTTTCCCTCTGGAACTGCGCAGTGGGCAACCTCAAGCCTCAAGCCCTCAGCCTGACCCCGTGATCCCCTTAAGCCCCTCAACTGCATAAATGTCTAGCCTTGGCTAGTATATACTGTGCGCTGCACAGTCTCAAGGCTCATCCCTAGCCATTGACCCCTAAATTGAAAAAATACTCAATCCTGAGCCTATGTCTCAGCCTATCATCGGGTTCCAGCTCAATTAATAGATCATCCTGAAGCATATTAGATTGGGGGTTTATTAGATTGATGTCTCCTTGTCATGAGTGGATTTCAGTTGCAGGTATCATGTCATGTCATGATAGGATGATGACGAAGGAGATGAAGAAAGAGACCTTGCTATAAGACAGCTTTGTAGCTGCAAAAACAAGTTGATTGATCAAGAGACAACAAATGGACACCAAATTGTGACAACAACTAGAAATTAAAATTACATTGAAGACCCCCTATCTTCAAGTTTGATGAAGGAGGAAAGAAAAGAACACACGCTATCTTTCAAGAAGACTCAAAGATAGCAGCGGAAAGAATGGCTTAACATTGCCATATCATCATACATTACATATCATCAATGTCTTTTCATGTCTTTTCAAGGTGTCATTTCGTTATTGGCCACATCATTTGTGGCTTTTGCAATTTCATTGTATTGGAAATGTAATGTAAATTGAAATTCCAAGAGACATTCATAAAATGTGAAAAGTCATATTGGATTCGAAAGGTCATAGAGAAGTCAAACAGTTATGAGGGTAGTCCAAGAGTCACAATGGAGGTGGTTGATAACCCCATTTGTTATATATACACCCTCATCACTCATGAAAAGGACTTTTCACCTTGGCTCCTCCTACTAGGCATAAGAGAGTAAGATAGTTCTTTTGGAGGAGAAAGTGGTTGCTCTAATACTCCACTCTTGGAGCTAGTGGTGTTCTTTGTACTGATGTATCTTAGAACTTTTGCTTAATTATGAATCTCGTTGAGCCAGCATACTTTCATGCGTATGTCGTAAATTTTGTAAGACTATTCTTTAAATGTTTGCAGTGTATGTTGCTTTCATCTATACTAACAAAATTGAACTATTTCAATGGCTTTAGTACTTAACTTGTTGAAGGTGTGTTGTATTTTTTTTAACAATCGTTGCCTCCATGTGAACTATTTTGTTGGTTGAACATTGATTTATTCTTATGTATATGCTTATGTTTCGTTATTATATTAGTGTTATTACTTGTCTTTTAAAGGCTCACTTTTCCTCTCCCTTTCAGTATAAAAACTTGATACATTTTGCAGTTGAATATTCCACAAGGCATACCCACTTGTTCATCTGAAAGATCATGTACATTTCTCTCTCATGTTGAAATTTGTAGCCCAGGAAAATCTATAAGAATATATGGCAGTTGGGCCTTGATTCTGAAAGGGATCCCACACCAAGTGGTGCAAAGTCTAATTGGAACTTTTCATTGAGGAGACCCCTTTGCATGTTAGCGGTATCTAGCACCATCAACATTTTAGCACTAGAAGGAGGGTAGCCAGCTTTTTATGGTTGATAACTCACTGCATCCTAACAGAAAAAAATTTGTGCAAGGTAGTAACAAAGACTCGTACTCCTAAAAACAAAGAAATTGTTTAGACTAGTCCAGGACAAGCCTTTGAAGTTACTTACAACCAAATTTAGGCAATTCAACCCATTACTCATTGGTTTGCAAGAGTTATTGGTTTAATCCATGTTGTTGTGATTCTTCCTAATAAGCCTTTGAAGAAAGAAGTCACACCTAGTGGCATACTGGTTTCATTGGTGGAAGACTTACTTATCGTAGCCCTTGAGGATCTAGTTGAACCTACAGAAATCCAAGGGGAACTTTCACCTATTGAGGAGAATCCATAAAGCAAAGGAGAAGATTTTCAGTTTTCTAACAAGGAGCACCTTGATCACAACGCAGATCTAAATGGCGAAGGACAAGTTTCTTCAAATTCAGAAGAAGAGGAGGAGGATAAATACATAGACATGGCTGATGGAGATTTCAATTGGATGGCCCAAGGGCCACTCGCTCTTCTACACAATCTTCACAAGATGCCCAAACATCCGAAAAAGTTATTGTCAAAGATTGATCCAGACAAGAAGACAAAAGTTGAAGATCATATAGACAAGTTCTACATGCATGTGTGGATGTTAGAGGTACATTTTGATGACGTTGCTTGCAGAATCTTTCCATATTCTCTAGAGAGTAGAGTATTTGTATGATATCACAATCTTCCACCTAATTCAATCCAAAACTGGAGGGAGTTTAAGAAATTATTTCTTGAAATGTTTGTTGACGATAAAACTCTCTCCATGTTGTTGAAAGAACTTAGGAATTTAACAGTTAGGGATAAATAACGAATCAATGGTTTTATTCAAATATTTATGTGTTTGTTGAAAAATTTACCCACTTATTTGCAACCTCACGACGATATCACTAAAGACTATTACACATCACCCTTTCTAAATAACTTTTTTGTTTTTGTAAAGAGAGATGAGAAAGGAAAATTGGCCTTAAAATTTGTGGAAGCTCTTGTTGTAGAGAAAAAATTGTGATCTATTGGAGTTATTGTAGATGATGATGATCCCCAAGACTGCAAAGAAGCTAGTAAGAAAAACCAACCCTCTTCTAGTAGAACCAAAGACAAAGTTTCGATCGATGTTGAAGGCTTCACCAAGTCTCTGAATTTTCTCACGAATGAAGTATCACAATTGAAGAGACGGTCAAGCGAGGCATCTACTACCACCAACAAGTCTTCCAAGCCATTTTTCTTCAAGAAAAACATTCAGAAAAGATATGCCCACAGTGGAACTATAATATGAACACCATGTTGGCTAATCTCATTGACACCTTATTAATGGAAGAGCAACCTGAGTAGAATGAAGAGACAAACGAACCTGTCGTGACAATAAATTACAGGTGTTGGGCATTCAACGAATACGTTTAGTATCATATATAACTTTGAAAAACAGAGTGTTGATCAGCCGATAGCGAGTGAAGATCCTCCTAAACAGTCATCTGACCATTACAATTTGAGGAGCAAGGGACTTTTTTCTAAGTAGGATATTAAGAAGCAATTGTTGTGGAGAATTCTCTCGCCTTCCAACCCATCTCAAAATTCAAAGAGTAATTCTATAGGTGCTCCTTTTTCCAAAACACTTCTAGCATCAACAAAAACAAGTCCATCACTCCTGTTGCAATGGATAAAGTTACACCACCTGACTCATCAGCATTGTCCATTACAACAATAAGCAATGATTAGAACAAAGTGGAAGATATGAAGAAAGCTTGTATTAACATTTCGTTGTTTAATCTCGCAAGGATAATGGGTCAATGGGAACTGCTCCTCCAGGCACTGTCATCACACACATCGGCAAGTAACGAAGTTTCTACTACTCGGGTAATGTCAGGTAATTCTCACAATATCCTCAAATCCGTTGTAAATGTTGTAAATTTAAGTTATAACACTCTTTCCCAACGTTTTTGTAAACGTTTGAAATTTGTAATTATAACGTTCACAATTGTTTGGTCATTTCCGATGCATTCAAAAATGTGATGCCATTATTAGTTACCAAGAAAATAAATGCACAATGGGATAAAACTAATGCACACTTGTCCACTCCATTGGTGAACTCTGAAATGTTCTTATCCAACTATCATTTGATCACAGAGTTCACCATTGTATTAATATCATAATTGTGGACATTCCTAAATCATATGGTTTACTCCTAAGCAGATATTTGTCCAGCAAACTCCAAGGATACTTTGTGATGGACTGGTCTCACTTATGGCTTCCATACAAGGTAAGAAATAATCATATTTATGTTGAAAGTGAGCCCTACATGAAGTGTATCATGACACAAATTGAGGAAAAGAATGAACCAATGGGCTTCACAGAAGTGATATTTAGAAATTATTTCCTTGAAGTGGATCACAGATGTTACCTAGCTCAGCCTTCACCAGTCCCACTAGACACAAAGTTGGAACTCCTTCATAGAAATACAAGTAGTGGTAATGACATTTGTACAGTACATTTAGGTAGTATTAGTGTACGACATAACTCTAGTTTTTCTAATACTTGGATTTTATATTTTGATGGTTTGAAAATGTAGGAGGGCTCTGGAGCTGGCTGCATTTTATTAGGCCTGCAAAAGAGAAAACATTTTATCTCCCATCACTTGGAATTTCAATGCACCAACAATATCAGAGAATATGAAGCACTCATCTTGGTTTTCAATAAATCCATCAACCTCAATGTTAAGGTACTAAAAGCAATAGGTGACTCTGAAATAATCGTACGATAGGTATAGAATACTATATATTGTGTGTTAATTAATCTCAAAATTTATCAACAAGAGGTATGGCACTTAATTTCACAATTCCCAGCTTTCAGTAATGTTTTTGTTTCTAGGATTCATAATGTTGTTGCTAATACATTAGAAAATTATGCTTCTAGGTTGTCACCGCTTAGAGATGGATTTTCTATTGAAATTATTTATAGGCCATATGTACCTAATAATATGAATAACTTTTGCGTTTTTAATGATGACCAGTGGATATTGGATTTTATGGTGAACGTTGATGTGTTCAAGGATGTAGCCATTGACAAAGACGAGCATGATAAAGCATTGTAGGATGCAGTTCAATCAAGCAAAGGGAACCCCATGCCCAAGAGTGTGGTGTCACTTGAAAAGTTGTATGACTTTCAAAATCACTTCAAGGGACCGGTAAACGTGAAGACTCGGCTCAACCCTATCGCACAAGCAAATAAATCTCGATATAGAACAAGATCTAAAGTTTGTTAATATCAATACTTGTTGTATGCCTCAAGAGTGGCAAGATTTCACCCGCCCTTTCAAGCAGTACTGAGATGTTTTTGTTGAAAAATGTGTAACTAGGTTTGGTATTCATAAATATCAAATGTACTTTTGATTCTTGTATATTGTAAAATGAATGAAAAATTATTATTGTTATTTTGAAGCAAGGGTTTCATGCTCAAGGTCTTTTATTTTATAAGTCAAGCACCCATTCAGTACTTCTAAGGTTTGTCCTAGGTAAATAAGTCAAAAGAGTCATTGTCATATGTTTAATATCCCTTCAGGCACATTGCAACTTGTAAAAAAAATTATTTTTGCAGTTAAAAGTGTAAAAATACCCTCCAAGACCAAGTCTACCTAATAGCTAAGAATTTGGCCTATTTTAAGGAGCCTCTTCCACCCTAGAAGCCTATATAAAGGAAGGAAATCAACATCCTTTGGACACACATTCACCTCTCATCATCTAAACAAAGGAGAAGTAGAAGAAGGCTCGTGAAGGAAGAGAAGGACAAAGGAATAATTGTTTTGGGCTATTTTTCTCTATCTATCTGACATGTGCAAAGAAGGAAGAGTAGGGTTTACTGTTTCAAGGTCGAAATTCTCAAGTTGTTGGAAGAGGATTAAAATTGTTGGAAAAGTAGCCCAATAGGTCACATACTATCCCTACACAAGGAGTCAAGCCAGGTGAACTTATTGGGAGGCCTTGGAAGGATAAATTTCACTCACAGATGTCGATGTAGTAGTAGTTGCAGGGCTGAAAATTTCAGACTTGCAATAGAGGCTGAAATTTTGTAGTTGGGGGTCAAAGCAACTAATGCTTTTGTATAATTCAAAATTGAATTCCCCGTAGGTCACTAGATAACATGACTCCCGAAGAAGAATTCACTGGGAAGAAACCAACTGTGGACCATCTCTGAATTTTTGGTTGTCCTGTCCATATTCATATACTGAAGGACAAAAGAAAGAAATTGCATCCTTCAAGCATGAAAGGAACATTTGTTGGCTACAGTAGTAGTTAAAATGCATATAGGATATATATAAAATAAGGATATCGAATAAAAGTTAGTCGAGATATGATATTTGATGAAAGTATTGCATTCAAGAAATCAAAGTATCTCCCGATGGACTCTAATGATGAATAAATTCCTATATTTGAATAGGAAGGTACCAGGGTGGAAGAAGAATCAAATCATGAAGATGAAGGTCCTAGTGAACCCATGCAACCTCTAGTCATCCTGGAAACTAGAAAGAGACCTAACCAGTTGAAGTCTAGTCTATTAGAAGCAGAGGGACATGGAGCATCTAAGGGCGCATTCAGGGAAAGTAAGAAGCCCAAAATATATTTTGGGTATGCCGCATATATGAGGAAGCTAATAGAAGTAGAGTCACCCACCTTTGAAAAGGTTGTCAATCACCAAGAATGGAATAATGTCATGAATGAAGAGTATCAAACCATAATGAAAAATAGAGTTTGGGAGACCGTACCTAGGCCCGCAGACAAATATGTGGTAAATTCCAAATGACTCTACAAGATTGAACATGCGGTAGATGGAAGTATTGATAAATAAGGCAAGATTTGCGGCTAGGGTCTTCTCTCAACAAGAGGGTATTGATTATGAAGAGACGTTTTCTCCCACATCAAGGTATACAACTATATGTTCACTGGTCTTTATGGAAATATCAATGGGATGGAACATTCACCAAATGAATGTTAAGACTACATTCTTGAATGGCATGATTAATGAAGAAGTCTATACAAAGCAACCCTTGGGATTTGGAGTCAAAGATAGAGAGGTTTATCTTTGCAGGTTGAAGAAGACATTATATGGCCTTAAGAAAGCACCAAGGGCATGGTATGCAAGGATGGATGCATACCTAAAAATGTTGGGATTCATAAAGAGTTATGTTGATCTTAATCTCTATATCAAGGTTGCAAAGGATGATCCTGTAATAATTGTTGGGATGGGGTCCCCTAGGGTCAATTTTGCGGAAAAATCCCAATTTTTGGGGAAAAAGCCCAGGTTTTGTTGTATAAAAATGTAAAGTCTCCGCAAGTTGTGGTCGTGGAGCGCATAGATAGTTAAAGTGTCATAAAGGGTTTACCCTTCTTTTATGTAAGTTGAGTAGGCTTTTGAAGATCTACCCATGGTCCGCAGACCATGGGATTGTATAAATAGGTGTGTCTTAGGATGTCTAAGGCAAGCAATGGAAATGAAAATGAATGTAATGGGTTAGTAAGAGGAAGAGCATAGAAGTATTAGAGTGGAAGAAAGGCTCTGCAGCTGTGTGCGCAGAGGCTTACAGTAGAGTCCACAGCTGAGTGCGTGGACCCCTACAGCTGAGTACGCAGGGAAGTCTTGAGTCTATAAGCAGAACTGAGTATTAATAAAGAATATTATTGCATAAATACTTGTGTTTATCTCTTTCCTTCTGTTTACATGAATGTGCCTTATCTTATAATGGGTTTATGAAATATGATGTATTGATGCGTGACTTTACATGACTTATATTGTTATATGAACGCAATTATTGTTAACTATTTACACGAAGATTATCTTGTGGTATGTTGAAGCTATCAAACACTTAAGCTAACCTGAGTAATTATTTGGTTATATGTAATCTTTTATGCACATAAGTAGTGAATTCACTTATTCAGGGTCCACAAAAGGTAGTCGTAAGAGTTCGCGAAGGTATAGAAGCTAATTAAGGGGAGTTATATCAATAAGCCCTACAGGCTTATCGATCTACGCAAAGGCAGATTTAGGGCATAAAGTGACATCATGCTCATCTCTGGGTGTGGAAACTTGGTTCCAGCATCCCCCCATATTGCTTCGGGTGAGGCTTCAATCCGCACTCTGCGAATTGATGCTGAAAGGGCCAGCAGTGTAGGGATTTGTTTGGCGAAACTAACTCTGAACCTCGATTAGGACACCCTAAGCCAACAAATGGTTCCGTTGCTAGGACCGAGATCTACATAAAGAGATGTGTGATGTCTCATCACTGGGATCCGACCAAGAAAGAAATTAAGGAGTGGTTGGATAGAAAGATCCATGAATTCGCGGCACAAGAAAACAAAAACCCACACCTAATGAAAGAAAAATGGTTGGACAGATACTTATACACAAAGATACACGAGATCTTCTTATGCACTTTCCTGATCGAACTATACGAGTCGATCACTAAATTGGCAAACAACCAAGGAAGGTGGAGGCTTGACAGTCCAATAGTGTGGACCACGGAGCTAGTACGGAGATTGGAAGCTTCTAAAGATAAGCTCGTACACACTGTCGATCACTGGCTTGATCAAGTCATAGGAGGATTCGTGACAAAATTCGCGGTCGATACCTCAGTTAGCTACAGCAAAGCAAAGCGATGCTTTTTTAAGGGACCACGAGGTAAGTATTTGAGATCTTTGAATACTTGGATTAAGACGCTCTTGTGTGAAAAGAGGGTTATTCCATTACCTTGATGTTTGGAGCTATGCGAAGTGGAAAGTTATTCAAGGATAGAGGGAGAACAGACCTTGAATATAACCCGCTGATTAAGCCTCCTTTGAGTGACGACGAGGGAGAAGCACAGTCTTCACCACAAAGCGTTGTCCAGTTAATAAGGCAAGGGTTTCCGTTAATACCTAATTCGTACACACCACCTCCACCTTCACCTCCACAACATACACCTTCGTCCACACCACCGCCACCTCCGCCACCATTCAATATGTCAAATATGATGAACTTGCCCATTTTCAAGGGCTTGGGAAATGAGGAGCTGGACCAGTTTTGGTTCATTGTGAAGGCCGTGTGGACAACACAGAATATTACAAATGATCATATGAAGAAAGCTCAGTTAGTTACTACTCTATAAGATCGCGCATTGACATGGTACATTAAGTACTGAACTGATAATCTGTTGGCATCATTAGCAGATACTCAGACTGCTTTGAATAAGGAATTCGATAGGCCTAAGTCTGAAACACAATCAGTAGTGGGGTTCAAGGAAATCGCGATGAGGATTGGTGAAACACCTTTGGATTTGGATCAGAGACTGAAGTGTGGAATCCGCAAAATCAATACAAATCTAACAGACAGTCAGCACCACGACTAGTTTATAGTCACTCTCCTGCCTCACTTAAGGATTGCTTTGTCACAAAAAAAGATAGAAACACAGGTGGAAGCGTTGGAGATCGCAATGAGATTACAAGAGACACCTATCCAGGATGCGACGTTGGGAGTTCAACAGATTCATTGTGGAATTGCAAAACCACTGCTTAGAGTTTTAGAGCTTTAAGAAGGAAAAAGCATCTCGGCCAGAAGTGTGTGAAGAAGTTTAGCGCCTCAAGTGTAAGAACCAGGGGCATCATAAGGATCATTGTCCTATTTTCGTGAATTATATGGAAAGAGGAGGGCCCATGCCTCTGAGGCAGGAATCCTCAACAGGACCAAGTGCAAGGCCCGCGATGTGGTGCATTATTTGTCGAGTAGCAAGAAAACATGTAACAGACAATTGCCACTTATTGCAAAAATTTGTATAGATGTCGCAACAATTATTCTGCAACTTCTGTAAATTGGTAAGCCATGATGAGCATAATTTTCATATCTATGAATTAATGACGGAAAGAACACCTGCATATCAGATACAAATAGAAACTCGGCCTATGGATCAAGGCGTCGGGGGAGCATGCGGAGGATATCAGGGATGTGGACGAGGCTGAGGAGGAGGAGGACCTGGTAGAGGTTGAGGGCAAGTTATTTGCTATAATTGTAGAGTGTCAGGACACTACGAGCGAGAGTATACGATCTAGATATGCCCATCATGCCAGTATTGTACTCAGTTTGACCATGCAATAGAAGAATGCCCTATATTGATAGCTAAAATGCAGGAGAAAAAGGCGCAGCCTCATCAGCCTACCCAAAACCTATAGATGATGAGGGCAGAACCTCGTGAAGAGGATCCCAATGTCAATATCATGTTGCAAAGTGGTGTGACGACTATTGACGATAAGGGAAAACAACCTGAAGAAGGTGGATGGGTCCACAAGGCTCCAAAAAAAGAAGTTGGGTTTGATCTGGAGCGCGCAAAGGAAACATTCATGGAAGCAAACAAAAGCTTCGCTAAAGCCTCTACCTCAGGAAGTCAGGATAGGCTATCTGAAGAAGTTGACCCCTCCATGCTTACTACTTTCTTGAAAACTTGCATCAAACTGTTACACGACAATAGGGTTGTGAAACGATTACAGGAGTTGATAAACAAATGTGTTGGTAGGGATAGTGCTTCTAAGGGGCATCACGCGGTTAGAAATATTGGCAAACATAAGACGAGAACTGGACGCGAGATGAGGTTGACCACGCAAATAGGAGAATATGAGATGGATCAACTTATTTTGGGCCTAGGGTCGGATGAGAATGTTTTTCCTAAATAGACTTGGGAAAGTATGGGGAGGACTGCGTTGTAGTGGTCTCTGATTCAATTAAGAATGGCAAATCAACAAAAGATTATCCCTATGGGGAGATTGCATGGAGTAATTATAGATATAGAAGGTGTGAACGCGTTTGTTAACTTTGAAGTAATAGAGATTTTTTGTGACAACAATCCATATCCTGTGCTCCTTGGAATTGATTGGTCTATCGACATGAATGGGGTCATCAACTTGAAGAAGCGACAATGTCATTTGAAAGGAAAACGCTTTGCGTAGTAGTACCATTAGACCCTGCAGAAGGATCACGCTATACTGAACTAGTCCGCGACTATGAGGAAAGTGACGATGATTTGGACCAGATCTATAAGATAACGGCGCAAGACCAAGATTGGGTTAATATGACATTTGACAGATGAATTGCATGGGACCGCGAAAGCTCCTATACATCAAATCTGGACGAAGAATTGGAGCACTAGTAGAATAGGTTACACGAAGTATCTACGATGCAATGTAATATGATGACTAAATTGTTGCATTGTGTATCATATGAGATAAGAAGTTTTCCTTATTATGATGGTCTAACTGGTGTAGATAAATTTTTGGATTCATTTGAAAGGGAAGTGCCTAAAAAGCATCACTTCCAAGCGTTGGATTTGGCCTTGCGCACTATGCATGCATGGTGGTGGGGTATGTATAAAGACAGTTTTGAAGAATGGCACACTATAGGGGGATGATGAGGATGTGATTTGGTCACCCCAAGGTACGGTTGACTGAGAAGTATGACGAGAGAAATGATCTGCACGATCATTTGGAAAAGTGGACTAAGGCTTATGGAACGGAGCCGCAGCCAGAGTGGGTGCATATTTTCTGTCACACTTTGGACATCATCCCTATGAACTGGTATTTGGAAACAGAGATCTGCCACGGCACTTTGGAATGGGATATTTTAAGAGAAGGGTTTGTGAGCACATTCATCTTTGAAGATGGATTCAAAAGTATTGATGAAGCGCTGCAAGAATTTAAGGTAGCAATCTTCAGAATTCCGCAAGATCCCTTGGAATTGATTCAACCGGATTGGAGCACCCAGCTGCGCCATGCGTTGGAATTTTATAATATGACTGCTGAAGGAGAGGATGAGGATCCAAGGAATATTAACATACCCAAATCAGAAGGCCACCGCGAAGTAGAGGGACCGCAAATAGAGAACCCTGACATCACTGCGCCACTAAAAACTAAGCAATTAAACATTGGTACAGAAGCAGAACCGAAATTTGCGAAGATAGGGGACTACTGGGATGATGCTATGGTGGATAAAGTCGAAGCGTTGCTCCGCGAATATCAAGATTTATTCCCCACAAAATTTTCGGACTTAAAAGGCATCATAGGTGATTTGGGACTGATGAAAATAACTTAAAACCAAATGTGAAGCCTGTTAAGCAGAGGCCATATTGCCTTAATCCCAAATACAAGGAAAAGGTTCACTTGGAGTTGGACAATATGCTTGCAGCGAGTATCATTGAACCAGTGGAGGAATCTGATTGGGTGATTCCAATGGTCATCCAAGAAAAGAAGCATAAGGATGAAATAAGGATTTTTGTAGATCTTAGGAAATTGAACGATGCTTGCGTTCATGATCCTTTTCCAACTCTGTTCAAGGATGAAGTATTGGATAATGTTGGCAGGTAGGAGGCCTATTCATTCACTAATGGGTTCTTCAGATACCACTAGATAAATATCGCTCTAAAAGACAAGAGTAAGACTACCTTCGCGACAGAATGGGGATGTTTCCAGTATACAGTGATGCATCTTGGACTTAAGAATGCGCCAGCAATCTTCTCGCCTATGGTCATCGCAGCATTCAAAGAGTTCATTCACAAGTTCTTGGAAGTATATTTCGATGACTGGATAGTGTTTGGGCTACTTAAGTGCCATGTAGACAGTCTGCGCTTGATGTTGGATACATGTTGAAGGTATTAGGTTGCGCTAAACCTGAAGAAATGCTTGTTCTGCGTCCCTTTCATAATCTTGCTGGGTCATGTGGTGTGCAAGCAAGGATTTATGGTGGACCTTACTAAGATTGCGGTAATAATCAATTTGGAAGCCTCAAGGAGTGTTAAACAACTGCGTGCTACACTGGGCCATAATGGATATTATCAGAAGTTCATCAAAAGTTATGCTCAGATTACTGTGCCCATGGAAAAGTTATTGAAGAAGGTTGCTACATTATGTTGGGATGAAGAGTCTCAGTGTTGCCTAGATGTACTAAAGGAGAAAATGGTCGTTGCACCGATCCTAGTCTTCCTAGACTGGAAGAAGGAGTTCCATGTGCATGTAGATTCCTCATGTATTATGCTAGGAGAAGTGCTGACATAGGCTGGTGAAGGAGAATTGGATCACCCTGTAGTGTTTGCGAGCAGGAAGTTGTCTAAGGCTGAAAATAATTATTCGACGACAGAGCACGAAGGCTTGGCTATGGTGTATGCGCTCCAGAAGTTTAGACATTGCCTACTAGGCGAACATTTTAAGATGTACATAAACCATTCTGCATTGAAATATTTAGCCAATAAGCCTGTGTTGGGGGGAAAACATGCAAATGGTTGTTGTTGTTTCAGGAGTATGATTTCGAAGTAATTGTGAAGCTAAGAACGCTGAATGCAGGGCCAGATCATCTGTCGCACATTGAAACAGGAGAGGAGCCCACCAATTTGGAGGAGGGGTTGCCTGACATGTAACTCTTCATGGTGTGCGTAGCGGATAATCACTTTGCAGACATTATCCAATTCCTGACTATAGAAACGGTGCCATAGGGATACACGAGTCAACAGAAGAAAGAATTGGTAGTGCGCATAGTATACATTTTAGTTATTGTCGGGCATTTGTAAAAGATGGGATTAGAAGAAATACTACGAAATTATGTGCCTAATTTTGAACGAAATAGTATCCTCACTGAAGCTCATGGAGGAGGTGCGAGAGGCCATTATGCAGGGAAAGCGACAGTGCAGAAGATTTTACAGGTTGGGTCGTGGTGGCCGACGCTATATAAGGATTCTAAAGCATATTGTAGGGCATATGATACATGTCAGAGGACAGGCAAGCCATCACAAAGGTATGAGCTACCTTTGAATCCGCAGGCATCACTGTAGCGATTTGAGAAATGGGCAATTGATTTTGTAGGGCCGATTCAGCCTCCAGGAAAGAAGACGAGTGCACGATATATCATCACCGCGACCGAATATTTGACCAGATGGGAAGAGGCAAAGCCTGTGAGGGACTGTACAGGGGCAACAGTGGTAAAATTCTTATTTGAATATGTGTTGACCAGTTTTGGTTGCCCAAAGGTATTGATGAGCAATCGCAGAACACATTTTCTCAATGAAACGATCAGCGCGCTGACAGAGGAGTTCCAAGTTTACCATCAGAAGAGTATGTCATACCATCCTTAGGCCAATGGAACGGTTGAGGCTTTTAATAAGATATTGGAGAATCCACTGACGCATATTTGCAATGCGCAGCAAAATGATTGGGACATGCCCGTACCAGCAGCGTCATGGGAATATACAACTACCTGTAAGAATCTTACGGGTCAGACACCTTTTAGGTTGGTCTATGGCGTAGAAGTTGTCATGCCTATGGAGTAAATTCTGCCTAGTCTACACATAGCAAACTTCATAGGAATGGTGGACCGCAGAACCTTAGAAGAAAGGCTCAAGGAAGATAGGTTTTTGGCTAGATTCCATCAGCAGGTTCAGAAGGGACATGAAAAATCTTGGCACGATTGGCACATTAAACTGTGCACCTTCAAGGTAAAGAATTTAGTTTTATTATATGACAATGAGTTTGATATGTTTCCAAGAAAATTTTAGATGCACTAGCTGGGGCCATATGTTATCAAAGAGATTGCAGATGGTGGAGCAGTTCAGCTAGCGAATTTGAATGGGGATCCATTTCCAGGAAGGGTAAATGGAAGTCGATTGAAGCCATATACTGGGGATCTAGCCCAATGACTACGTGATGGTAGCACAGTCTTAATGCTTCAGGCGGCTTTGTAAGGAGGCGCCAGACTATAAACTACATTGCCCAGTTGGTAGAGCTGCACGACAAGAGGTCTGCGTGAAAATGAATGTTGTCATAGTATCAGAAGAAGCACGAAGGGAGTTTCGCTAGAGTGGAAAAGACCGTGCAGCGTAGCCAAAAAGTAACCATTACAATCATTATTCATTATTTGACTGCCAGGAGATGGTAAAGAGGAGCGGGGGGCGGCATTTAAGGCTGAATTTAAGAGTGAAATATTGGAAAATATGCCGCCAATTCAGCATTTATGGACAGATATTGGGGGAACGGTTGAATTTGAATTCGAATTCGCCTATACATTACATGTGGTCATCCAACGAAAAATAGTTTGCACTCTTAGAATTTTTGTGTTGAGCTACTAATTTTATATGAATCCTCAAGTTTACACTAATTTGGTCGCTATTCCTATATTCAAGAAGTTACCCGAGGATACCCAACGCTTCATTCTCAGCACGATGTCTGGACCATGAGAGATCGCTAGCACTGGAGGCGCTATCGCCTTTGAGGGAGCTGCTCCAAAGGTGATGAGCATGGAGGCTCCAACTGCAGTACCTATGGTGCCGAGGTCACCTAAGCCAGACTCTACGCCAATAAGAGAGGTCCCCAAACCAAAGAAAGATAAGAAAAAGAAGCTGGTGCGTGAGTCACTGAGGAAGCATGTAGTTACACAGGCTCGAAGGAAAAAAAATATGAGCATGAAAGAGATGGGGAAAGTGGTGGATCTGGAGGTCGAGGAGGGCACAGAAGATATAGACACCGAGGGGGTGGATCCTATATCTAAGTTTCTAGAGTATATCCCTCTGCACAAGGGAAAAGTGAAGGTCACTAAGGACCCAGATGTATGACAATTCCTCCTCAACACACCCCTATTATCGGAGAACCTAACCTTTTAAGGTCTGCACTTGGTGCATATTCCAAATTTGAAGCTAGCAGATTGGGATTTGGCAGACCACAAACAGTTCCCCCACCTTGCTACAGAAACCTACAAGAAGAGGGTCTTCTACAAATAATCTAGTGTTAGTGCATTAGAGCCTATGGAATGAATTTGCGAAGTGAACCAGTCGGGGTTGTTGAACCTGTTGTGGGTGCCCCATTACCATCGTTCCAATATTAAATTCATTTTCATTAAGCAGTTGTTGTGCTTGGTGCATGACAGATGCTTGTGGCTAAGCATGCTAATCCATACCATCAATATTCTGATCCATCGGATCACATTGTTGCCACACTCAGGATTGAATCTGGCCAAGGAGTTTGGCGAAAAATGAGCGAGCGTGACCTCGTGGAGAAGATGAAGGACAAGTTCAAGCTTGTCAAGAAGCTACATGTGTATTCTATTACCTCAATCACCGACCCCACGGTGACCCAGATTATGAGAAAGTGTTGCACGGACAAGGTGTCAGCACTCGTGGTTTCTTTGGTTGCATAGTGTGTGGAGGGTGTGTAATTCAACTGGGCGCACTACCTATGTAGTGAGTTCCTCGTGAACTACTGAGAGGGGCAGGATGAGAGAAAAACATTCCACTGTTGATGGTTATTGCTCTCCATTGTGCTCGTCATGGGATTTGCCGGAGGACAGCTAGTTTCCTCCCATGGATAAAACTTTGCCGGAGGCTACAAATTTTGCATCTCTTTGGGCTACAAAATATGTTGCGCGGGTCACAGAGACCAAAGTATTTTGGGTGTTGATGGAGGTGACCATTAGCATGGCCATCAACTAGAAGCCACACTTGTCACCAACCGTTTTTGAACAACTTTCAGGATATGCGGAGTTCAAAGCTGACTTCCATTGTGTATACATCTAGGAGTGGAAGGATCCATAGAAAAATGGTTCAACTTACCCTACCTCGCCACAGATGACGCTATTAAGGAGGTCATCAAGCATTGGCTGACAGAGTGGCATTCTCCATCCGATCTGGCCGTAGGGACTAGAAAGTCCACGAAGAAAAAGAAGAAGGAAGTGGTCAAGCAGAAGGTTCAGCAGTTGGCTGAGAAGTGAAAAAAATAGGTCGAGGAGAAGGCCCCGGTGGAAGTTGAGTGTGCCGCGAAGCAATAGGCCTAAGAGGAGGAGCACGGCTCTGAGCAAAGTGATAAGTCTACTTCGCCCCAAATGGAGGAGGAAGAGCAGTCCGACCAGGGTGGCGTTGGTCAAGGGGAGCAAGGGAGCACTCCCTTCTGGGTCAAAATATAAATAGAACAGGGCAAGGAAGGATCGTGGAAGAAGTCCAAGGTGACAAAGTCGTCACTGGATCTAATCACTTTAACAGACGGCAACATGGATGAGATAGGCGACAAGGTGTGAGATACTACAGCAGAACTGTTTCAGCAATTTGAGCAGCAGCAAAAGCAAGCATTGAGCACCATTCAAATGGATCTGCACAAGCTACAAATTCAGATGAATAGGATCCAAGTGGGCGCAGGGAAGATCAGCGCTGCATCAACAAATTTGGCACTAGGGACCACTCAGGAAGTTGAGATGGTTCGATCACCGAAACCTCCAGACAGTCACAATTCCAGATGGATCCTTGAGCGAGGAGGCGGTTGATGACAAGGCTAATGTTAGATCTTTAAAGAAAATCGGCCTCAACCTGGTTGCACTCCTCAATGAGTACATACACACACTTCAGGCAGGATTGATAGCAGAATCCACAGCTCGAGAGTAGCACGCACTAAGCCTTATAAGTGAATACAGAGTAAAGAATGAATAGATGTTCGTTGAAAAGTCTGAAGCGTTGGAGGCACAAAAGAAAATCCAGGCGTAGAATGACCAGCTTGCAGCCGCGGTGACAAAAGCCTGCAAAATAGTGCCCAAACTGCATATACCAGAGGAAGCATCATTGGAGGCACAGGTTAGAAAGATGGTTGCAGGCATCCGCGACGCCAAGACAGAAGTGGCTAGAGTTTAGTTTGAGTTGAACTTGAAGATCACAGATTTAGAGTTGAAGTCACAGCCTTCAAGTCCGCCAAAGGTAAGGGAACAACGCGAAGCCACTGTGAAGGATGGAGTCATGATGGTGGATGCCATGGTGGTAGACTGCACCGCACTTTTTGAGCAAGCAATGGAGGTAGTCATGGATCTGTAGGAAGATCCCACCCTGCGGGCCTTGAATATGGAATGTCACGAACTCCAACAACAGTATGATGAAGTAAGAGCAACAACGTGCACCATTACTACCGCACAATGCCTTGCTGAGCTGCAAGAAGCGAGACAGTTGTTTACACAAGTGGAAGCAGCACAGAAGAGAGAGGCAGTACTCAAGGCCAAATTGGGGCCTTTGTTCGATGAGGCCTACATTGTCTCTCCCAATATTCAAGAGAAACTGGAAAATTTACAGAGTACACAGCAAAAAATCAAGGAGGCTAGTGCAAGATTGGCAATAGAGTAGCTGGTGGAGAAGATCAAGTAGGCAGCCACACAGAACATGGCTGAGGTAGCAGTGGCGTGAGTGGAGCTAGGAGATCTTTGCAGTAAGATCTTTGTGCCAGCAGAGTGACTCAAGGATGAGTCACGAGCTTTGTGTTGGGGGACTATTGGGATGGAGTCCCTGTTGGGTGTGGAGTGTTGGGTGTGGAGCCTGATTATCTTCTGTATTCAAAGGTGTCACTGCATTGGACCCCAGTTCGAAATGGGGCAGCAACGCCACCCATAAAATATTCGTTGGAAGGGGGGTCCAGGGGGGGGCGATTGTGACCTTTGGGGAGCCCCCCCTGGAGAGGGGTTTCGGGGGCAGCACCCCTAAATCTAAGAATAGATGTAAAATTGCCTTGTAAAAGTATAGTAATTTCTAGTCAATCTGGGTCGTTCATTAGGTGGAGATCTGATAGTAGAAGTTATGTTTAATTTAGGGTTTTTTGCCCTAGAAGGCAACCCCTCACTATATATGAGGGAATTGTATTGTGTCTATGTAGATCTATATTCTAAGTGAGAAAGAGAGAGGAGATTGAGAGCGAAGAGGGTGTTATAGCGGATCTGATGTAGGTTGTATCTCTTCAGTTTGCTGGATAATATAAAAGGAAGGACTGGTTGTTTCTCCGTGGACATAACCCAAACTGGGTGAACCACGTATATCTGTGTCTCTCTTGTTTTATGCGTTTTATGCGTTTTTTGTGTTTATATTTCTGCAATATTTTATGTTTTCCATTTCTCTGTAATATATAATTTTCTAACAACTGGTATCAGAGCCGAAGGTCTATTTGGCTGATAAACTCGCAGGAGAGAAGGGTTCATGGTTCGAGTGGGAGCAATGGCGGAAGATGGTAGGTTTAGGGTCGAAAAATTCAACAGCCAAAACTACTAGCTGTGAAAGATACAGATGGAAGATTATTTGTATCAGAGAGATCTATACCTACCATTGAGCGGAAAGACAAAGAAGCCGACGAGTATGACAGATACAGAATGGGATATTCTCGATAGAAAAGCACTTGGAACAATACAGTTGTGCCTAGCGGTGTCGGTAGCATTTAATATTTCAAAGGAAATGACAACAGAGGGTTTAATGTCAGCATTGGCCAAACTATATGAAAACCCTCGGCCTCAAATAAGGTATTTCTTATGAAGCATTTATTTAATATGAAGATGTCAGAAGGTGGATCTATTGCAGACCATTTAAATGATTTTAATACAGTTACAAGTCAATTAAGTTCTGTAGGGGTAAATTTTGATGATGAAGTTAGGGCTCTGTTATTTCTATGCTCATTGCCAGAAAGTTGGAATGGCTTAGTTATGGCCATTAGTAAATTTGTCTCTGGATCTAGTACTTTGAAGTTTGATGATGTTGTCAGTGCAATACTTAGCGAGGAAATGCGACGAAAAAGCTCCGATGAGACATCAGGCAATGCTTTGACTACAGAGACTAGGGGAATAAAAATAGAAAGAGGAAAGAGCTCGGGATATTTCAATAATTCAAGAAAAGGCGGATCCAAGTCTAGATCAGGGATAGTGTGCTGGAAATGCGAGAAGAAAGGACACCTGAAGAAAGACTGCAAGTCTCGGAAGGGAAAAGAAGGAGATGCGCAGCAAGAAACTAATCATGAAGCGAATGTAACAGGTGATGTGTTGCAAGATGCTTTGATTCTTTCATTAGAAATATTATTGATGCCTGGGTGGTAGATTCAGGGGCCTCATTCCATGCCACACCTGATAAGAAACATCTTCATGATTATGTTCAAGGAGATTTTCGACAGGTTCGATTGGGTGATGATAAACCCTGTAAAATCGTTGGAATGCGTATACTTTTCATAAAATAGCAAAATGGAAGTCAGTGGCTATTGAAGGAGGTAAGGCATGTTCCAAATCTGAAGAAAAATATGATTTCAACAGGGCAGTTGGGAGGTGAAGGTTTTGTAACTACTTTCATAGATAAAACCTAGAAGGTCACAAAAGGATCCCTAGTAATAGCAAAAGGAGAAAAGGTTGGTACATTGTATTTATGCAATGGTATTTCTAATTCTATTAATGCTTTAACCTCTATAGGAGAAGATACGGCATTGTGGCATCATAGGCTGGGGCACATGAGTGAGAAGGGGATGCAAATTCTTCACTCAAGAAATTTGTTGCCAGGTTTGAAGCATGTTGATTTAAAATCTGTGAAAATTGTGTTTATGGAAAACAGAAGAGAATCAGATTCCTTAGAGTTGGGAAAGAAAATAAGAGTGAAAAATAAGAGCTTGTGCATACAGATGTATGGGGACCTACTCAGGTATCATCTCTTGGTGGCTCTTGTTATTATGTTACTTTTATTGATGATGCAACCGGAAAAACCTGGATTTATTATATTCGAAATAAATCTGATGTATTTGATACTTTCAAAAAATGGAAAGCTTTGGTTAAAAATGAGACAGGAAAAAGGTTGAAGTGTCTCAGATTAGATAATGGAGGTGAATATTGCAGTAAAGAGTTTGATAGGTACTGTTCAGATAATGGAATTTGCAGAGAGAAGACAGTTCCAGGAACACCACAAGAAAATGGTGTGTCAGAAAGGATGAGCAGGACAATCATGGAGCATGCAAGGTGCATGAGATTGCATGCAGAATTGCCTTTACAATTTTCGGCAAATGTTGTAGACACTATTGTTTATCTAATAAATAGAGGGCCTTCAAGTTCCTTGGATGGTGGTATTCTAGAGGAGGCATGGACTGGTAAAAAGGTAAATTACTCATTTTTAAAGACTTTTGGTTGTGAAGCCTTTGTCCACATTAATAAAGAAAATAGAACAAATCTTGAGGCAAAAATCAAAGAAATGTACCTTTATTGGATATGGTGTTAATGATTTTGGTTATCGCTTATATGATTATGAAAATCACAAAATCATTAGGAGTAGAGATATAATATTCAATGAAAATTCTTGTATAAGAATCAGTTGCAGGAAAAGAAATAGGAAAAAGAAAACAGAGAATACACAGTGCTTGACGATATCACAGGAAAAGTGATGGTGCCTGAAAATCATAATGATCAACAGCTAGAACAACAACCACAACAACAACAAGCACTTCAAACACCTAAAAGTGGTGTTAGAAGATCTACTAGGATAGGTAGACCCCCTGAACGATACTCTCCTTCATTATATTATGTATTGTTGACTGATTCTAGTGAACCAGAATGTTATGAAGAAGCAGTGCAGGTAGAAACTAGGAAGAAGTGGGAGAAAGCCATGAAAGAAGAGATGGACTCCTTAGCTCATAACCAAACTTGGACTTAGTCATGTTGCCTACAGGTAAAATAGCATTGCAGAATAAATGGGTTTACAGGCTGAAGGAAGAAGATGGAGGAAAACAGAGGTACAAAGCTAGACTTGAGGTGAAGGGGTTTGCACAGAAGAAAGGTATTGATTTTGATGAAATATTTTCTCATGTTGTTAAAATGACTTCAATTAGAACTATTCTAAGTCTAGTAGCAGCTAAATATTTGCATCTTAAGCAGTTAGATATAAAGAGAGCCTTTCTCCATGGGGATTTGGAGGAAGAGATATATATGCAACAGCCACGAGGATATGAGGTAAAAGGGAAGGAGAAACTAGTTTGCAAGTTGAAGAAGAACTTGTATGGCTTAAAAAAGGCTCCAAGGCAGTAGTATCTAAAATTTGACAGGTTTATGTCTGAACAAGGTTATACTAGGTGTCACTCTGATCATTGTGTTTAACTCAAAAGGAAAAATGATGGCAGCTATATTATATTGTTATTGTATGTAGATGACATGCTTGTTGCAAGTTCTAACATGCAGGAAATAAATGTGCTCAAAAGGAAATTGGCAAACTCATTTGCACTGAAGGATTTGGGTGCTACAAAACAAATCCTTGGTATGAGAATAACTAGAGACAGGAAGAATCACAAATTAACATTGTCTCAAAGTGAGTACATAGAAAAGGTGTT
>APFE030634632.1:180011-241841 GCA_000404065.3 Pinus taeda | reverse complement strand
TGGGAGTTGTAAGCAAGTACATGAACAATCCAAGAAAAGAACATTGGATGGCGGTGAAGTGGATTCTCAGGTATTTGAGAGGTACCACAAATCAAGCATTATGTTTTGGTGGTTCAAACATTGCTCTACAAGGATATGTTGATGCAAATATGGCAGTTGACAGAGATAACAGGAGGAGCACTACAGGATATGTATTTACTGTAGGTGGAACAGCTGTCAGTTGGGTTTCAAAAATCCAAAGTGTTGTTGCACTTTCAACAACAGACGCAAAGTATGTTGCTACTACAGAGGCTAGTAAAGAAATGATTTGGTTACAAAGGTTTCTGGATGAATTGGGTAAGAAGTAGGAGTTGGGCAGGTTATACAGTGACAGCCAAAGTGCCATACATCTTGCAAAGAACTCTACATTTTATTCCAAGACTAAGCATATACAACTCAAGTACCATTTCATACGGTCAGCATTGGAAGATGGACAATTGAAGTTAGACAAGATACACACTAGCCAGAATCCTACAGATATGCTAACAAAAGTTCTAACCAGGGAGAAACTGAGAATCTACTCAGTTTCAATTGGTCTTCAAGTATGATGAAGAAGATGAGAAACAGCCAGGTCCAAAGAGGAGTCATTGTCCAACAAATGAAGCAGCGGTGGAGTTGCTATAATCAGTCTCCAAGTGGGGAGATTGTTGGGGTGTGGGCCTGATTATCTCTCTGTATTCAAAGGTATCACCGCATTGGACCCCAATTCAAATGGGGCGGCGCAACCGCCGCCCGTAAATATTTGCTGCAGGAGGGTTCTAGGGGGGCGACTGCGACCTTTGGGGAGCCCCCCCCCCCTGGCGGGGGGTTTCAGGAGAAGTGCCCACGAAGCTAAGAATAGATGTAAAATTGCCTTGTAAAAGTATAGTAATTTCTAGTCAATATGGGTCGTTCATTAGGCAGAGATCTAACGGTAGAAGTTATGTTTAATTTATGGTTTTTGGCCCTAGGAGGCAACCCCTCACTATATATGAGGGAATTGTATTGTGTCTACGTAGATCTATATTCTGAGTGAGAAAGAGAGAGGAGATTGAGAGCGAAGAGGGTGTTACAATGGATCTGATGTAGGTTGTATCTCTTTAGTTTGCTGGATAATATAAAAGGAAGGACTGGTTGTTTCTCCGTGGACGTAGCCCAAACTGGATGAACCACGTATATCTGTTTCTCTCTTGTTTTATGCATTTTTTGTGTTTATATTTCTGCAATATTTTATGTGTTCCATTGCTCTATAATATATAATTTTCTAACATGGAGCCTGATTATTTTCTTTATTCAGAGGTATCATCGCATTGGAACCAAGCTCATAATTTGGCGGCAATGCCACCCTTAATATTTTCGCTACAAGGGGGGTCCAGGGGGGGGGCTTTCATTAGGTGGAGATCTGACAACAGAAGATATGTTTAATTTAGGGTTTTTGCCCTAGAAGGCAACCCCTCACTATATATGAGGGAATTTTATTGTGTCTATGTAGATCTGTATTCTGAGTGAGCAAGAGAGAGGAGATTGTGTGAGAGTGAAGAGGGATTTACAGTGAATCTGTTGTAGGTTATATCTCTTGATTTTATTGGATAATATAAAAGGAAGGATTGGTTGTTTCTCCGTGGACATAGCCCAAATTGGGTGAACAACGTATATATGTGTCTCTCTTGTTTTATGTGTTTTCTGTGTTTATATTTCTGCAATATATTTTATGTGTTCCATTGCTCTGTAATATATAATTTTCTAACAGTCCCCTAGGGTCAATTTTGGGGCAAAAGCCCAAGTTTTGTTGTATAAATATGTAAAGTATCTGCAAGTTGTGGTCGTGGAGCGCATAAATAATTAAAGTGTCATAAAGGATTTTACCCTTCTTTTATGGAAGTTGAGTTGGCTTTTGAAGATCTACGGTGTGTCTTAGGATGTCTAAGGCAAGCAATGGAAAGGAAGATGAATGTAATGGGTCAGTAAGAGGAAGAGAATATAGGTCTTAGAGTGAAAGAAAGTCTTTGCAGTTGTGTGCACAAAGGCCTAGAGTAGAGTTCGCAGCTGAGTGCGCGAACCCCTGCAGCTGAGTGCGCAGGGAAGTCTTGAGTCTATAAGCAGAACTGAGTATTAATAAAGAATATTATTGCATAAATACTTGTGTTTATCTCTTTCCTTCTGTTTCTATGAATGTGCCTTATGTTATAATGGGTTTATGAAATATGATGTATTGATGCGCAACTTTACATGACTTATACTGTTATATGAACGCAATTACTGTAAACTATTTACGCGAAGATTATCTTGTGGTATGTTGAAGCTATTGAAAACTTAAGCTAATCTGAGTAATTACTGGGTTATACGTAATATTTTATGCGTGTAAGTAGTGAATTCACTTATTCAGGTTCCACAAAAGACAGTCGTAAGAGTTCGCGGAGGTATAGAAGTTGATTAACGGGAGTTATATCAATAAGCCCTACATGCTTATCGATCTGCGTGAAGGTAGATTTAGGGCATAAAGCGACATCGCACTCATCTTTGGGTGCAGAAACTTGGTTCCAACATCCCCCATACTGCTTCAGGTGAGACTTCAATCCGCGCTCTGTAGATTGATGCCGAAAGGGCCAGTAGTGTAGGGATTTGTTTGGTGAAACTAACTTTGAACCTGGGTCAGGACCCCCTAAGCCAACAATCATTCTTCTATATGTGGATGATATTCTCTTAACATATGTGTAAGGTCGAATCAAAGAGTGCAATAAGCATATATCAACAAAATTTGACATGAAGGATCTAGGACTGATGCACTACTATTTGGGACTAGAAGTTTGGCAGGGACCTTATGAGATTTATCTAGGTCAAGGAAAGTATGTGATCGAGATGTTGAATAGGTTTGAAATGATGGATTGCAAACTTATGATTACCGCCATGATCACAAACTTGAATACGCTAAGAAGTTTTGAATTCATCCCAGTGGATTTGACCAGTTATAGACAATTGGTTGGATCTATTGTAGTGTTTTTGGAGCACAAGTGTACCAATAAACATACCCTTAGAAGTGGATTCTTACCTGCAAAGGATCATAGTCAAAATTGGTGTTGTTAGTGGAGAGACTTAAATAAACTCAACATTGTAAATAGTGGAAACAATGCATACATAAACTTAAACGAAGAGGTGCAGGAACAAAACAATGCTCAAATGGAGCAAACACGTCAATAATATATGGAAAAGTCTCCCTTTATTGATTGCTGGTGGTAGAGGTTGAATACAATTAGAATCTCAAACACTTGAAGAGAATTCTTTGAGCTAGGGAGCTCAAAAATCCTCAACAAGGGGGTTTCTTTTCCTCAATCTCTTTGCAAGTTTCTCCTCTCTCTCAAAGAAGTGTGAAGACTCTCCAAAGGGTGGAGTCCTCTTCACTCACTAAGATGTTGGGTTGCTTAGAAGTAAATTGGCGAACATGCTAGTGCTTTTCACTTCCTTTTTTCAACAACGTAATGGTGGTTTGCTCAAACAACAATTTGGCCAGCATAACAATGTCTCTTGTTTTGGCTCTCTCATGGCCTGTTTATATAGAGTTTTTTTAATCCCTCTTCCCTCTCTTGGTAAATGTATGATAAAGAAACATGAGTAGGACAAGAGGATTCCATTGAGGGCTGCACTTCTCCAAGGTGACTCGAATTTGGCTGTACTAGGTCAATCTGATATCAAAAAAATGTCTCCAACTGTGTAGAGTGGTCCCGAACTACTGAGTCATCTTTTTTGCAATAGCGTAGCTTTTTGAAGATATGTCGTGCGTGAACACTTATCGAAGAAATATACACATGACATTAATTATTTTCCTTTATAAACTTTGGACCTTAGGAGAACTTTTGATTTTTAAATCTTCATAATGTATTTAGCTGGAAAAATGTCCACATGTGCATTCTGCTAGACCATTTTAATGTCTTCGTGATTGTACTAGCAAGTGTACGATTTTTTGGTGTTAACAAGCTCACTGATGTATTTGGTGAATACTCGACCAGACATATGTTTTGCAGTGAATGTTCTCAGCCATTTACAAGCTGAGCCAAAGCATGCTCGTTGGATAGAAGCCAAGAATATATTGATCTACAAGGAACAATCCACTACTACCTTAAATATGATAAGAGGAATGTTAAATTTAGTTAACAATGGTATGTTCTATGATTAACGCAATTGCTTCAATGTACTTTAGTAAGCCCAATAACAATTTCAAAAATAGTTTCCAGTAGCAATCACATTAATCATAAATCACATTGACAGTAACTATAGATAGAACATAAAATAAAATGTAGAAGACAAGCTAATACAAGAGGACACCAGAGTTGACAGATGCAAGGGAAAAACATAATGTGGGGAAAACCCTTTGATCAATTCTTCTTATTATTATATCAAATTTTCAGCAAAGAGAGAGAGTACAATAATACAAATTGAAAGTCAAAACTGACTTAACAAATCATTGTCCAAAATACCGTGAGATGGGCCCAACCATGTTTATTGCCCGGATAACAAAATCGATTGTAGGAAAAGAAAAAAGTATTGAAAGTTTATTGTGAAAATGGGATATAGTACCCCTATCCTAATAAGGATAGGGTACTATATCCATTAATGTTTGTGTACCCATTCTGATTATGATATAAATCAATGGTGCGGAGTAGAGTAGTCTGGTAGCTCACAGGCTCATAACCTTGAGGTCACAGGTTCAAATCCTGTCTCTGCCAAACCAGAGACCTGTAAAATCTACAATACTTCTCTTAGTCAACAACAGTCAAATTAGCCCTAACCAGGAAGTTAATGGTGGTCAATGCAATAACAAATAGTCCAATTGGAGCTCGGTCAAATCTAGTCAAATTTGGCCTTCCTTGCTGGTCAAAATCAGCCCAAAACAATCAAAAACTTTGCAGTCAAAGCTGGTCAGCCTGAAGTCCACCATGTAGTCAAACTAGCATGTGGTCAACATAGGTCAAACAACCCATAAAATCTCAATTTTTGTGTCAATCAATGAAGCCTAGTCAAATAGAAATATTCATCAAAAAATCATAGTCAAAAATGGTCAAAGACCCCCCGGTCAACATTGGTCAAACTTCAACTAAAAACAGAAAATTCAACGCAGTCAAAAGTGCCTCCCGAAATCCACACATGTGAGAGAAAGTGAGTTTCCTGCAATTTTGTACGACCCAATTAGATGAGGAGAGAGAAATGATGAGTTGTGATGATGCCAAATGAGGTGAGAGGTCACTTGTATTTATACAAGTTGTTGAGGGTGAAGTGACACGTCCATTGGGCTTCATGAGCCTACATGATGATGTGGTTGACCTAAACAATTTTCACGTGTGGGAATAAATTGAAAAACACACTTCTGCTTGTCCAAATTAGATTATATTTATATCAATTTTGTTCCTCTCGAAAAGATGAATTTAATGCAATCATCATCTCCATCAAATGAGTTGTCCCAATTTGGAATTTGACCCTAGTTTCCAATTTTAACAAGGAATGATGTCCACGTGATTAGACATACAAATTTTGATTGGGGAGGTAGTGAGCAGGATGGAAGAAGCACTACTGGAGGATGATTTAGTTTGGGATCCTCCATGGTCTCGTGGATGAGAAGAAAGCAAGAATTAGTTGCTTTGAGTAATGTTGAGGCTGAATTAATTGCAGCCTGTGAAGTAAGTAGAGAAGTTGTCTGGTTGAGGAAGTTGTTGTCTTACTTGTTTGAAGGACCAATGGACCTTATAGTGATACATTGTGATAGCGCCAGTTGTATAAGGCTGTATAAAGACCTAGTGTAGAGGTAATTTAATTTCTTAAATTCCCTAACATAATTTATCAACCTGAGGGTCCATGGACTTGTGAGGCACATGTGCACATATGTGCTAGAGATCGGATTCCAATTTCGAAAGAGAAATCTTAATCTATTAAATGAAAAATGACAATTGACATAGAAATAAATCTATTCTAGAAAGCAATAAATCACACCACATACTTCCGGAAGTAAAAATCATTTGCGATATTTGAAAGCACACATTTGCATAAATGAAATAACTAATATAAGCACTCTTGCATGAAATTGAAATTATTAGTATAAGCATGCTTTGTGAAAATCGAAGGAACATCGTGTATTCTACAAACTCATAAATTACATTAAAAAGAATCTGCAATTATCAACTCAAACTCTACTATTAACTTATCTCATTACATCTTCAAGTTACATCTCCTTCCATGATTCCAAACCTCACATTACAAATTCTAGCTTTCAATTTTACATATTAAGCAACTCTTTATCCTCTACTACCCTTCCTTATGAAAGGAGAATGCTCTATTATTTATACAAAAATTAAAGAAACTACCTCATTAATGGAGATCCAACATTCTCTCCTTAGATCCCTAAAAATCTCAACCAATTATGCACATATCCTTTTATCCATGATTTTCTCCTATGAGATATGTTTGACTCCTATCCCGAATCTCCTTCCAATCTTGAAGAGAATTCGAAATTGATCCTTGGATGCCACATAAGAGTGTCTTGGAAGCTTCAAATCACCTACACATGTCACCAAACTCAGTCCTCCTTTAGGTCTAAGTAAATGCATGTTATTTTTCTAACTTTTAATCATAAATTCACTCTAAATACTTGAAACTAATAAATTTGGTAAATACAAAATATGAACCCATATGGTAATGAAAGTGTATGGTTATGTAATGACAAGGTGATGAAATGAGGCAATAAAAGTAAGAATGAAGGTGAAAGTGTATGAAATTTTGAAGACATCTTGGAGACCCAACACCTAGTGTTTCATGGAAATAAACAGCATATAAACAACAAGTATCACTACATTCAAAAGCTAGTGCAGGTTGATTTGTTGCAGCTATGGTATATCTCCACTGATGAAAAGTTAGCTGACATATTGAAAAAAAATCTTCCTCATATGAAGCTTGTTTATTTGACAGAGAATCTTGGATTAGTTGATATGTCCTTCCTAGTTGAAAGGGAGAGATAGACACATCATTCTTGTCTTCACTTAGGAAAAAATAATGGAGGACTAGGTAAGCATCCGGCATCTGATACTCTTTGAGAATGAGGTAGGGCATCCAAGATAAGAATAGCCATAAAGGATCAATATTATTTGAGAATTGGGAATCCAAGATAAGAATAGTCCTGGAAGGACATACCCTATGAACACCCGAGTGGGTTATGTTCCTTGAGAGACAATGATGAAGGTTTCTATAAATCATTGGTCTCTCCATCATTGTGCTTTAATCTTGTGGATAGATAGAGTTGTTGGTCAAGGCCTTTCTATGTGACAATGTTGGTTGATATGATGCTAAATAGATGGGTTACTAATCTGACTCTTCTTATGATATCTCTTCAGATTGAGAATGTCCATGTACCATTTATGAATACCTCCTTAGTTAAAAGGGAGTGTTGAAAAAAATGTAACTAGGTTCGATCTTCATAAATATGAAATGTACTTTTGATTCTTGTATATTGTAAAATTGAAGAAAAAATATTATTATTATTTTGAAGCATGGGTTTCATGCTCAAGGTATTTTATTTTATAGGTTAATCACCCATTGAGTGCTTCTAGGGTTTTTCCTAGGTTAACAAGTCAAATAATCATTGCCATAAGATATTTACAGGTTTTCCTCTCAAGTGGAGAGTTTTTGGCCCTGGTGTGCAGCCTATATCTTTTGTTATTGTGTACTATTGTTCTTCTTGTTTTGGTAGTTGTTTGATGATAAGAACAAACATAACAATAAGAGAAGAAGCTAATAAGTAATAAAAATTAAAAAGACATCACAAGCAGTTATAAAGAATTGAGAAATAATCCTAACTACTACCCTCTAGATTTCTCAACAGTTTTTGCATGGACATATAATTATCTCAAAACTTATGACATGCGTAATCCACCATGTAATTCCAATCAAGGAAGGGGTCAAGCCTTTTCAACAAAAATTACATAAAGTTTATCTGACACTTGAGCCCCTGATTCAAAAAGATTTGTGGAAGTTGTTGGATGCTTGGATCATCTTCAAAGTGCGACATTCGACATGGATATCAAATTTAGTTCTAGTAAGAAATAAGTCTAGGGAAATACACTTGTGCATAGATTTTCATAGTTTGAATCGTGCCTCAGACAAAGATAATTATCTAGTTCTGTTGATGGAGCAGATCCTACAGATAGTATCAGAGTCTAAGATGTTTTCCTTGTTGGATGGATTTTCTAGCTACAACCAGGTTCTAGTGTCAGAACCTGACATACACAAAACAACCTTTCAAACCAAGTGGGGTAAGTTTGCTTTTAAGAGAATTTCGTTTGGACTGATCAATGAAGGTGTCATTTTTCAACATGCGATGGACATTTCATTTCATGGTTTGATTGGACATAGCGTAGTGGTTTATCTTGACGATGTAACAATGTTTTTGAAAAGAATATCTGATCACTTACGTCATCTTAAGCAAATTTTTCAGCGATGTCGCAAATATGGGATATCTCTTAATCCCATGAAGAGAATTTTCGTAACGCCTAAGGGGAATATCTTGGCCCACATCATCGTAAGGACTAGGATTAAGGTGGGCCCTGAAAGGGTCAAAACTATTATGCAGATTCCCATCCCAATAAACAAGAAAGCCATGCAGTCCTTCTTGGGGAAAATCAATTTCCTCTGCAAATTCATGTCTGATTATGCTCAAATAGTGAAACCACTGCAATGTATGATAAAGAAGGATGCAACATACAAGTGGGATAAAATGGAAAAGGGTGCATTCTCCCATATAAATCAAGAAATCACAGAAGCACCAGCATTCTACAACCCAAATTTCAGCAAAGATTTCCTTCTCTACACCTTCGCTTCTGATAACTCTCTGGTTTTCGTTCTTACGCAGAAGTACGATTAGAATAACGAGAAGCCCATATCATTCATGAGTGTCGGCTTGCAAGGACCAGAACTTAAATACCCTGCCATTAATAAATAAGCATATGCAGTTTACAAGGCGGTAAAATAATTTCGGCTTTATCTTCTAAAGAATCATTGTATTATCTTTATGCCACACCCAATTTTCATATCACTATTTGTTCAGCAAGGGATGGGTCAAAGAAGATTGAATTAGATTACCAGCTTACAAGAGTACGATCTTGAGTTGAAACCAGTTCACACTATCAAATGCCATGGTCTATTCCATCTAGCAGCAAATGCACCAGAAGATGACACTTCTAGATGGGAGCAAGGGATTGAAAAGTACAATATCGAACAAGATATCCCCTCGTATACACCGACCTCTTGGTACATAGATATGTGATAGTATATTGAGGATGGTACCTTTCCCTCTCACCTATCAGCAAGACAAAAGAGGGCAACTAGATTGAAAGCTCTATTTCATCATTTGGTACACAAAGTGCTTTTCACAAAGCACCATAATGGAGTCCTGCTCAGATGCTTGGAAGCACTAGATTCAGAAAGTGTTTTTTGTGACCTTCATGATGGACTAGCCGTAGGAAATTTCACGAGTGACACAACAACGCACAAAGTTATGTGGGCGGATTTCTATTGGCCTACACTCTTCAAATACTCTCACGCTTATAGTCGCAAGTGTCTGGTTTGTAAAAAATGTGTTGGTCGAGAAAATAAGTCAGTTGCCCCATTGCAACACATCGTTATGGAAGAACCATTTCCACAATGGGGCCTAGATGTTATCAGTGAGATATCTCCACACTCATCGAAGCAGCACCGTTATATCCTCACTACTACAGATTACTTCACGTGATGGATAGAAGTAGTTCCCCTCAAGAAAGTGAATGAGTAGGAAATCCTCAACTTCCTCAGGAAGAATATCATTATCAGGTTCGGTGTTGTGACTTCACTTATTTTTAATAGTGCAACGTATTTCTCATCGTTAAAACTTTATGATTTTTCAATGGAAAATGGCGTCGTGTTTGAACACATATAACTACTACCTATAGGAAAACGGTCTTGCTGAGTCAACCAATAAGAACCTTCTCTGTATAATCAAAAAGATTGTATTCTCTAAACAAATGAATTGGAACTCTTCTTTTGTGAACGCTCTATGGGTTCACTGTGTCACACCTAAGCCTTCTCTAAATACCTCTCCTTACTTCCTAGTGTATGGAAAAGAAGCCATCCTACCTCTAAACATTTACTGGCCTGCCCTTCAACTCTCACAAGAATCATAGGGTAATCCTTATATTTTGGTTCAAAGTAGGATTGACACCCTCCTTAAGCCACAGGAAGAAAGAAAGAAAGCAAAAGAAAAAATTTCTCTTCACCAAAGTCACATCAAGAGATGGTTTGACAAGAAGTCTATGGGGAAGAGTGAATTCAGTGTGGGTGACCTAGTCTTGAAGTGGGATAAAACTAGTGAAGATAAGGGGCAATGCACTAAGATCTAATCCATGTGGACCAAATCATTTGTCGTTCATGAGAAGCTTGGCCATTACACTTACCTTCCTCAATATTTAGATAGGAAGAAAGACTCTCTTCCTGTAAATGGACAAGACCTAAAACCTTATTTTCAATGATAGTCTAGGGTTGTGCCCTACCCTATGTACATAGCCTATTGTTTTATTTTCTTGTTTTTTGTATCCTGTCTTCTAGTTTGTTTTCATTCATGTGAATAAGTATCGTGTGCAAGTGCGTTTTTGGGTTCCCATGTTTGTGGCAGAATTGAAAAGAGTTTTGTGACACTACAACATTTGGCTAACCTTTAGCCACTCTTCTTTGTTTTGGTTACACCTTTTGGTCAACGATGTTATGGAAAAAAATATGATCCTTGCGTAAGGAAAGCTTTGTGTCAAACCATGATATCCATGTCTATTCTAGAAACCTCGTACCTATGATCGATTCTTTATGTTTGGGTGTTTCCCAAATTGATCCAATCAAGTAGAGAAGGACAAGGGGAAAATCTAAATGAGTAAACCAATATCAGAGGTTTATATATACTTCTCTGAAGGAACAACCTCTTCTAATCTCAATAAGTCGAGATCCCTCTTCCACCTCATGAAATGAATGTGTGATGCACACTCCTATATAAAATAATAAATAAAGGGTGAAAGAAGGGAAAGGTTTTCTGCATAGGGAGGTGAAGCAAGCAACTTCATCAAGGTATTGTCCAGGATCGCTGGAAGTGAAGCAGTGCTTGTGTTCCTGAAGTAACTCTATTAGGGTATTGTCCAAGCCTACTAGCAGTGGAGCAACACTAGTGATGAAAACTCATACTCTGAATATTTAAAGCTCATGAACTACATTACCATTTTCCTAAATCGGAACATTGCAATATCACTAGTCTTATGTTGTGTTCAACTGAGAAGGAATGAAGGGGACTATGTTTACACACAGGGTAAGTGGGGAAACCAGAGTAATCTGAATGATGACTTAATACTACCTGAAGATCTAGACCCTGCAAGGAAGATTTTTCCAAGGTAGAGAAACTTGAATTCAACCAGTGTGTCGCCAAATGTTTTTGCTACTACAACACCCTCCCAAATTTTGGCCTACATCCAAATTCCGAAGCCTAATTTGACTTTGCATAATTTCGTCGCAAGTATTAAGAGTCATCACATGTGTTTTCTCTAAGTATTCTTGTCTCATTTACAACAAAATAAAAGTGTTGTCTTTTATCATGGAAAGTCTCACACATCATAGAAATGTAGTTTTGGTTTGTTTCAAGGGATGATCTTTGTGTTAATGAGTCATTATTTTCATGTACACATGTATCACAGTCATTTCCAAAGTTTCAAGCATTTTCACACAAGTTTCATCATTGTCTTCGCAAAGTGTATATTTAGTGTCACGCTTGGGAAAAAATATCGCAACGTCATTATGTTTAGGAAAGTATGTTGTTCATGTGTTATGGGTGGTCTATGTTGTGTCGTCAAGTGTTCTAAGTGTGTGATCATGCTCATGATTTTCCTTTTTCATTTTCATCTCACTTATCCCACACTTAGCAAAATATGTAAAACTTCCCAACCAAGCAACCTGGCATCACTCACCCTTCCTGAACTGTGCACTATGTAGTCTTGGTCCTCAAGATTCAACCTCGCTTCTTAGCACTGTGTAATTTGTGGTCCTCGCCTTCCATAACTAAATGCTACGTAGTCTCAGTGCTCAATCCTAACCCTTGAGCTCCAGAACTGCACAGTCCTTGCCTTCAGTTAGTCTCCTTTACACACTCTACAGTTTCAATCATGAAGCGTCGGCCTTGAGCCTTGAACTGTGCAATCCCTATACCTTTGCCCCTCAGGAACTGCATAGTGGGTAACCTCAAGCCTCAAGCCCTAAGCCTGACCCCTTTAGCCCCTCAATTGTGCATATGTCTAGCTATGGCCAACCTGAACTGTGCACTACATAGTCTCAAGGCTCATTCCTAGCCCATGACCTCTTGAGTTGCACAACTACTTAATCCTTGAGACTGTGTCTCATCCTATCACCCGATTCCAACTCAATTAATGGATCATCCTGAAGCATATTAGACTAGGGGTTTATCAAAGTGATGCCGCCTTGTCATGCATGGATTTGATGACAAAGGAGATGAAGAAGGAGACCCTGCTAGAAGACACCTTTGTAGTTGTAAAGACAAGTTGACTGATCAAGAGAAGCCAAAGGGACACCAGATTGCAACAGCGGCTGGAAATCAAGATTACATTGAAGACTCCCTATCTTCAAGCCTGATGAAGGAGTAAAGAAAACAAAATGCACTATCTTTCAAGAAGACTCAAAGATAGAAGTAGAAATAATGGCTTGAAATTACCACATCATCACGCAGTCCATGTCATTAATGTCTTGTCAAGGTGTCATGTCATTATTGGCCACATCATTTGTGGATTTTGTAATTTCATTGTATCGAAAATGTAATGTAAAGTGGAAGTCCAAGAGACATGCGTAGAATGTGAAAAATCATGTAGGATTTGAAGGGTCATAGAGAAGTCAAACAATCATGAGGTTAGTCCAAGAGTCACAAGGGAGGTGAATGATCACCCCATTTGTTATATATACACCCTCATCACTCATGAAAAGGAATTTTCACCTTGGCTCCTTCTACTTGGCATAAGAGAGTAAGATAGTTCTTTTGGAGGAGCAAGTGGCTACTCTAATTCTCCACTATTGGAGATAGTGGTGTTCTCTATATTGATGTATCTTGGAGCTTTTGCTTAATTATAAATCTCGTTGAGACAACACATTTTCATGTGTATGTCGTAAATATTGTAAGACTGTTATTTGAATGTTTACAATGTGTGTTGCTTTCATATGTGCTAAGTAAATTAAACTATTTTGGTGGCTTTGATTCTTATCTTGTTGAAGGTGTGTTGTATTTGTTTTAACAATCGTTGCCTCTGCGTGAACTATTCTGTTGGTTGAACAACGATTCATTATTATGTATATGATTGCGTGTCTTTATTAGATCAGTACTATTACTTCTCTTTTAAAGGCTCACTTTTCCTTTCCCTTTCGATACAAGAACCTTGATACATTCTACAGTTGAATATTCCACTAGGCATACCCACTTGTTTAGTTGAAATCTCATGTACATTGTTCTCTCATGTTGAAATTTGTATCCAAGAAAAATATATAAGAATATATGGCAGTTGGGCCTTGATTCCGAAAGGGATCCATCACCAAACAATGAAATGTCTAATTGGGACTTTTCATCAGGGAGAGTCCCTTGCATGTTGGCGGTATCTAGCGTCGTCAACAATTAGTTATAAGAATGGTTGTAAAAATGAAATCAATCTTTGACTGGGAAAGCCCTCCTGTAGCTAAAATAATATTGTCACAATTGAAAAAATTGGTGTCTGTCTCTTTTTAACATGTCCGGTGGAATCTCAATGGAGAGGCAAACAAGTTAACAAATTGTGGGTTAGAACTGGAGGTCAAGACCATGGAATTAAATGGAGTTGATCTAGGTTATGCTCCACTGTTGTAAGTGGATGCCTTTAAACATGAAGAAAGGAGTCGGCATTAATAGTGCTGGCAGAAAATCCAATCCAAGGCAAACAAACCAGAGCATGGAGGACATGTGGGATGATCTACCAAGGAATATCCCAACTAGCGAAATTAAATTGGAGCATGGCGATCTATGGATGTTAATTTTGTCGTTCATATGTGATGAATATAGACTAACAAGCAATTGGAAGGCATGCTACATAAGCTCGACAATACAACTGAAATGAGTCAATATTCATATCCTTCACCGAAGGTTAGCAGATCGTCTGCAAGAAGAATTAAAGTGCCATCTTGTGAAGGAAAGTGGAATGAAGGGCAGAATTGACAGTGAGGAAGAGAAATCAATGGGGATATACAAGAGCATATGGTGAGTTCTTGCAAGGGAAACGTTATTTAATCTCCCTCCGCCGAGAAATTGAGTATCTCTCCTAGATTTCAGGAAAACCTTTTACTCTCGCTCCTTGTTAAAGAGTGTGATGATGGACTCACCAAGTGACAACCTCTGAAATCAACAAAGGAGCGGTGACAGAGAGTGACGGATTTCTTGTTTAAAATTATCATGGGCGGACTTGACTTATTGACACATTGAATTGATTTCTTGGAGGAAGAAAAGGTGGTTAAAACAGAGTGGATGGGGGCTCACCTGAAAAGCCTGGAGCCGACGATGGATAGGAATATAATCAAAATGGAAGTGAACCTGATGAAGAGTACCTCGAGGTTGGTGTGTGGCAGCATGTTCGAGCAGGTCAACAAAATATTGGAAGGTTTTCCTTCCACAGGATCCTCAGAGTAGCACAGGAGTCTAGCTAGAGGCATAGAGGATATAGAGACAAGCAAGGGAAAGAAGGCCTGCTGCAAAGAAGTCGAACCATCCAGTAACGTCTAAAAATGTTTTTTCATGTACTGCAAATATCTATTTTTGCTTGGGCAATTTTGCAAGGATTATGATAGCTTTCAATATAAGATTTAGCGCATAGAAGTTGAAGAAGAAAGCAAGCTTTGCTTTGGATATATTGACATATAGAATCAACAGATGTAATTGAAACTAGCCTTATTCTTTTTGACATAATTGGTATTGGCCATGCAAACCCGATTATATAATAAAAAGTACCCATTTAGTTTTAAAAAAATATAACTTTATATTTAAATATATTTTTTATATTTGTGAAATAAATTAATCTTATAATAATATAATTCTCTTTCACCACAAATTTAATTTAAGTTAAATTAAAATTTTAAATATAATGATAATCATATTATCATCTAAATTCTATGCAAAAATTGGAAAAATAGTTTTTTAAGTTTTCATGTTTGTAAATATGAAAGCTCTTATCTTTTTATATTATCATATTTTAATAATGAAGGAAACAATTAAAATTTAATTGCATTCATAAACAAAAACAAAAAACAATTACTCCCCCATATCAATATAAAACTTAATCAAAATCAAATATTATAAATCTCAATCCATTTTGATAAATTAAATATTTTAAATTTTAAATAAATTAAAAAATAATACTAAATAACCTAACACTAAATCCAAACACACCAACCTCAAAGCTAACTAAAAAAGTATAATCTCAAACAATTGTAAAATTAAATATTTTAAATTTTACATTTAAATAAAAAAATAATATTAAAAAACCCTTAACACTAAATCCAAACACACCAACCTCAAAGCTAATTAAAAGAACACTCCAAGCTAATTAAAAAAACACTCTATGCTCCGATGTTGAAGACACGTAAAAGAGAGCCCACGGCCATTAAAGGAATATGCTTTGTGGCATGATTAGCAACGGTTTAACATGATGTCATGCTTTAAGAGGGAATCAACTTAGCTACCCTGGAATCTTATTTCTTTGTTTATTAGCCTAATGCTCTGGATCCTTTGGGGCAATTCCCATTATGGTTTACAATTAACTAAATCTAAGCAAGTTATTGATCCATGCAGCCCACTACAAGAAAAGTTTAGAAATTTCATATATAACTATGAAAATCCACCCTATAAATACATCACACCTAGTTGGGAACGACTAGCCATCATGTACAAGCAAATGATGAAGCACCTACTTCTTCAAAATTCCAGTTTCTATCTTATATTTGCTAGAGGGAAGGCCCTATCACTTCAAGGCATGGAGGATTGCAAACTTGCTTGGAAATTTAGAGAACTCATGACACAAAGGATTGATGAGAGGGCTTCATGGGATTGAGAGCCCCCTTATAAGAAATGGCAGTTTGACATTACCCTGAGGATTGAGAAGTGATGAGAGGGCTTCATAAGATTGAAAACCTCCTTGTAAATGATACTAGTTTGCCATTATTGAGAAATAATGAGAAGACTTCATGGAATTGGGAGCCTCCCTATGAAAATGACATTAATTTATCATTAAAGTGTCATTAGTTTATCATGATCCTTGGTGAGGAGATGGTGGGGAATGACTAGACCATGTGAAAGAATTATTTCTCAATACTCTATTTCAACTTTTGAGGTATTAAAAAAGAAAATCATAGGTTGCAGGGATCTTGGTGTTTGCCTACTCTTAGAAGCAAAATTGAGTTTCCAAGTACAAATAACCAACCAGAGAGCAAAAGCATGGACTAAGAAAATAAAACAACGAAGTATGTCATTGTCTTCCCTGGCCCACAGTTAGGTGGGGCACATAGAGGGTCGGTGGGGAATTTGATGCACTGTTGGGAGTCAAGAGTCCATCCCTGCACGATAGGGAAAAGGCACCAACCAGGTTGCTTTGTATCACATTTTGCAAACATTTTTGGGCCCTCTCATCTCCAAAATTCGCTTTCCAAGTGTTGAAGGGTTAAATGGTGGTAAAGGCTGGCACTTTTTTTTTAATAATGAGTTTGTTAAACTATAAGTATATATCTACTTTGATGGTGATAGAAATTTTTAACCAAGTTTACTAAAGTATTAAATTATATTTACTTTGATGGTAGCATGAGTTTTTGATAAGTTTATTAAAGTATTAAAATAAAGAGTTTTTGATAAGTTTATTAAAGTATTAAAATAAATGTACTTTGACGGGAATAGAAATGTAATTAATTAAAAGAAAAAATAAATTTCAAATTGTTTTAAATTTTGGAGTATAATATATAATTATTTTTAATGGGATAAGAATTTGTTTTCAATTAAGAAAATAAGTTAATAATTAAAAGATATCTGGTAATAGTGAAAGTTTATATTTTTATTGATTATTAATATGTGATTTGGGTGGCATGGTTTTTCTTGAATATTGTTGTTGAGTCATTCTACATTGACAGATAGCAATAAGTGATGGTTGTCCATACTAGTAGTTGAAAATTGAGTTGTGATAGGTTTCGACACCCCTAACAAAAAATAAATTAATAAATGTATAGTTAGATAGTCAAGTGAGAATTAAATTAAATTGTAATCTATCTATTATATGTTTGGCATATTTTTTTGTCTAATTTGCCTGGAATCTTGTAAAGATTTGTTGAAATCACAGCTTTGAGTTGTGAACTTTCCATACTCTGAGTGCACTAGGGATTTTCAGTGTGTTGAATCCATATATGTTGTCAAAACCCATTTTAAACAACAGAAATCAAGATTTGGCCAAAAAAATCGTCGGATTCTGACAAAAACTCTGAAATATATAATGGTCAAACAATGTCTTAAATTAATAAGTGGATAAAATCAACCTCTTTTTCATTGAAATTCATCTTCAAATCTAGCAAGAATATTGTTGTAAGTTATAGTTTCACTTGATTAATGGAAACTTCAACCATGAAACTTTTCCTGTAAGGTTTTTGGCCCATTTTAATATGACCTAGATCATCGGGGTTTTGATAAAATAAGTAAATCAAAGTGAAACTTTGCCTTATCAAACAGAAAAAAGGGAAAAACAAAAGAAAATTAAAAACTTTATCCAATTTAAAAAACAACAACAACAAATTTATAAGTATTTTGTATTTAAAAAACATGTAGCCATTGGTATCCCCATGGAGAGTGTCTATCAAATGTGTGATGGGACAACAATGAATGAGATCAAGTTTAATGAGGGGTTGCAAGATGTCCCCACCTAGCAACCTGCATGGCCACCCTGTCGCTTTGAGACTCAACTTAGGTATGGTAAGCTTTTATTTGCACTATGTAGGAGAGTGCAAGCACTCGATAAGGTACATTGGCACTAGGGATCATACATTCACTAGTTCAAGGAAACAATTATGGTTGTGAAGGGGTAGGGACAACAGTATAATGTTTTGAAGTGGGAGGAAGGAAGATACACAACTAACTAAAGGAGATCAGAATCCATAACAACTCATAAACTATGGTGACAATTCCCTAGGTGGAGCATTTTTCGCTATCAGAATAGGCATCCATGAAACATGTCATCTCATACTAGGAAACTCGTAATTCATCTCAGTTGTTCAAGGCTCTTTGTGTTCATTCAAGCTTTTCCAATGCATGGATCTTTATTTCTTAGGTTCGATATTTTATTTCTTGTTCCCTGCAATTCCTATAAAAACTAGCATTATTTTATGTTTTTGTGGTTTACTCTATTTTAGTTTTTCAGGTTTTGTTTTTCTATTCCCATCCTCGTCCCTATATTTTTAGGGGGCTATCTCTCACCTAGTTCTCTGTGAAATGGACTTACCTACCTCACCAACTAACTGTCTTTCTCTTCGATTTTCATCTCCTGCTTCCTAACCCTCTACCTTTATATCTTGTTTGTTAATCCTCCACCAACCTTATTCTTGCTCCCCCCACCCCCATGACATCCCCTATTTCACTCGCTTTTCCATTATGGTGTGTCGTTCACTGGTTATCCCCTCAAGATGAGGTCATCGAGGTAGCATGTCTGCCCCATTATTCTATTTTCGATTACCCCACCGTGCATGTTACCTGCACCCAAACCTCAGCCAAAGAAAACATGGAGAAATATAAGTATTATTCTTGAAGTTGTTCAAAGTGTTATCTCAGATATTGAGGATTTGGTTAGGTAGGCTTGTATATTTATTCATGACTCTCATGTGGAGCGGCAAACTAGAGACTGGATCCCCAACGTTAGCAATTCCACGAGGGCCAAGGCATTTTCCTACATGCAAACAATTAACTTGTAGTGGCATATTAAAACTCCAATGGGAAGGGTTCTCACTAACACAGGAGACAACCAGCGGGAGCTTATCATCTATATGGTTGAATTTATGGAGAAAATGGACATCATAAACGAGAAAAACAATTTGTTGTTCAAATGAATTACTAGCACTGACCCCCCATTGTCGGACATCAATGGTGACCCTTGACCACCTAATCAGACACACATCCTAGCAGCATGAGAGTATTCAAGGATTGATATCTGATCTATATTTTGTTTTATAACATGATCATATCTATCAGTCCATGTAGTACTTTATTTATGTTTATGTTTTATGCTATCAGATCATAAGATTAGGAACAGTAGGGGCAACTTGAAAATTTTGAGTTTATGCTACTAGTCTAGTTTCCCCAATGGCAGATCAATAGAGACTGTCTATGATGTAATTTTTTGTTTTCTGGAGTAATATAATATCTCTGATCTTATACAAAAACAACATGTAGTCATTGGTCAACATTGTATTACAAAATATGTTGTTTGAAATATAAGTATGACGTTGAACGAAATATTAAAAATTAAAAAATAAAAATTACCTATAGAGGATATCTAGAAGCTTTTGTTGGTATAAATTCTAAAGAAAACACCTAAAAGAAATCGCACATTGCAAACCATCAAGAAACTATGACTTAATAAACGATATGATTATCAGATCCATCATTTTCCAATATAAGTAGATTGGCAATCTTGAGCTTTCATCTCTACATATTCACATCTTTAATTTGTTGTCATATTTTTTGTATCCCCCCAAAGCAGAACCCATTGATAGTCCAATATTCAATGCAATAGAGTTAGATGTCCTTTCCAAAATGCAAGATAATTGTTTTAACATCTAACACATTGACTCCAACAATTGGATTTTCTTGCGGACCATTTCAGATCTTGGAAAGAGTGGGGCCAATGGCGCTTATAGATTGGCCTTGCCACCCACAATGAAAGCTCAAAAAAAAAAATTAAATTTCCTTTCTTAAGAAATATGTTCATGATGTTAATCATGTTCTTGACTGGTCTATGCTACAAGTGGAACCATTATGCATCCTAATCAGAGGAAAATCACGCTCTGGAATAGAACACTAGAGAAAGCCAAGGTACAATGGAAGCACTTTGAACCTAATGAAGCCACTTGGGAGATCGCTGAGAAAATAAGGGCACAGTTCCCATCTTTTTTTGTAATAAATAAAATGTAAGGGTTTTGTATAAAGCTTAGTTTTTGTTTGTTTTCATGCTAATAATAACACAAAGTACGGTGAGGGTGTGGTTTGTGACACCCCTGGCACATTTCCCCTAAATTTTTGTAATGAAATGGTGTAATTCCCTGAAGTGTGGGACCACATATCCATGATCTAAGAGGGAAGAGGAAATATAAACCAATTGGGTTAGTTAGCAGCTTAAATTAATTTTATAGTGCAAATAATTAGAAAAGGAAGAGGAAGAGTACAAGAGGAACGTGAAGAGACCCCCTAAGAAAATGATAAAAAGGTAAATGCACAACAATGTGGGATGGGGTGCCTTCTTGGTGGAGCTCGTGAGTAAAGCCAAAAAGAGATATGAGATGAGGGAATGTGATTCCCTAAAAGAGAAAATGGTGACCAAAATAGAAACAGGATGAAAAGGAAATGGAATGAGTTCTTACCAAGGGATTGGATGATAAAACACTTAGGGTGCTTGTTGGGGATGATAAATCACATGCAAAAGCTTCGTTTTTGTGGGTTGATAAACCACTTGTTGAGTGCTTGACGCAAATGATAAACCACCCAAGGTGCTTGTTGGGGGATGATAAACCACTCAGGGTGCTTGTTGGGGATGATAAATCACATGCAAAAGCTTGGTTTTGGTGGGTTGATAAACCACTTGTTGAGTGCTTGACACAAATGATAAACCACCCAAGGTGCTTGTTGGGGGATGATAAACCACTCCTAGAGTGCTTGACCCAATTGATAAACCACCCATTACTGTGAATTTTGTTGTTCTTGACTAGCTGACAAACCACCCACTATCATATGTATTTCTTTTCCTATATGTATTAAAGATGCCTTCTTTCTAAGGTTGTTTAAAGGAATATTTCCCCTTAAATCATGGATCCAATGCGGGGGTGACTATTGTAAGTAATTCTAGGTACAATAAGTCTATCGTTGGGTGGAAAATTGAAATCTCACTTTCAGTTTGCCCTATTTTTGAATGGTTAAGGAAATGCTCTGAGCTAAGAGTTGTGGAATTAAATAAATTCTCTGTGAATGTGTGAAGTTTTGAATAATATTGTCTAGTAGTATGACGTTATTTCATGAATGTTATTGACTGAAATTTTTATTATTTTATGGTTCTATTTATGAACTTTTGTCATGCAATTGTATGGAGAATTTATTTGTATTTTCTATGGAAGGTACTCTGAGTTTGTTGTGTGGATAATTGGCTTGAATATCGGTAGGGATGTCCTTTTTCCTGTGTGGAAGTTACAAGTTGAGTCCATATATAAACCTTTCCAAGGTTTGGATGGTTTTTATGTTCTTTCTCAGCATACAATTAGTTTGGATGACCTGAGAATGAAGGAGAAATAGACCTATGAAATGCACTTGTAAGATAAGCTTGTATGTCTATATTTTGGCCATTAGTCCCTAATTTATGTATTGAAATCTCAGAGGATATATATCTATATATAAATTTGGTTTAAGCTTAAGAGTGATTTAGCCCCACACAAGTGATAGTGCACAAGGGAAAGCGGTCGTGAAGGAGCTCATTTAATGTGTGTATGTACATATACACATGCCATGGGCCGATTTGGGTAAGCACAATGTGAAATCACAGGAGGGATATCTTAGCAAAGCTATGATCATGCATGGCTAAGAGGTAGAGCCCTCAATGGAATGGGGCTTAACCTTCGCAGTATACAAGTTGAGGGATGGGTCACATGGTGCATGCGTTTTGAGCCACAGTGCTTTGGAACATGCATAGATCAACGATGGAGATTCATTGGTGAGCAGACGATGGGGACCCAAAAGTGGACCCCCCTTCTCTGTACCAATTAAGTTCAAGCCCCCGCATATATTTGATTAGGCGAAGATGAGACAGAGTCATTGGATCCAAGTGACGGAATAGGGAAAGGACGATGAATGTTGACTCTCCATTGTGACATCATGGGGAGGAGGGCAGCTTCACTATTGAATCAGGACCGTCGAAGACTGGATAGCTCATATCCGCACACATGTCCTAGAACTTGGTACCCTATAGGTCTCATTTGGAATTAAACATCAAGGGACTCTCCATCACGAGATAGAGAAAATTGATAGAAAATAGTGGTTGTAATTGACAGAGGGACTCTCTGTCTGGCTCACTGAAGCTCGGCATTTTTGTTTCATGCATTCAGTGAAATCCCTTGGATTAAACTCTTGGGGTGATGTGGCATCAATGGTGGAGGACTTGTGCTACTTAAGAATAGTTATTGTGGGGAAGAAGGCAGTGGGACCTTCTATGTAACCTTGGAATCTCTTCCTCGGCAGTTTCGATGAGGAATACAAGAAAAATCTTCGAAATTAAACTCTTAGGGTGATGTGGCTTCGAATGGAAGTCCTACCCCCACGTCGTGCAAAGGTGATAAGAGAGAGAGGACAATGGGTCCTTCCATGTAACCTTGGAAATGTCAGAGCAAGGTACCCTAGATGCTTTTGGATGAGAACAATAATAAATCCCTGGAGTTTTACTCCAGTGTGAGGTGGCAACCCTAGGGTTTTACTCCCAGGGTGAGGTGGCAACAGGGGGCCCATGGGCCTTGATGGTTGCACAGATTAAAAGAGAGGGTGGTAATATATATATGTGTGTATGTATTGGACCATGAATGGAGGGGTTATGTGGGTTTGACCTTCATGAATGAGTCAGCAATTGACATGTGGACTGCAATTTAAATTTCCACATGGAGGCCACGTAGGTACCACATGGCAGGCCAAAACAGCTTAGCAGAGATTAATAGGCCAAATATTTGAAGACTCATGTATTTTGAACCAGAGGTTGGATTAATATGAAATTTATATCGTTGGGAAGGTTTCGATGAGATGAACACAATGGTATTGTCATTATTAAGTTTGAATAGTTCTAAGAAGATCGAAATTTCTAGACCCAATCTCCATAACTAAACCTTTGGGGGTCGAGTTCGCTTAGTAACTATTTGTTGTTGCCTTAGTAAGGGCTAAGGCTAGTAGGGGGTATGTTATAGCAGATCTCCAAGAACAACTCGCAGCCTTAAAATATATCCATGCCACACATTCTATTCACGCACAAGATTCATACTTTGAGTTGATGCACGTAATAAACAATTATACTCCAATCATGCCTCAAATTCCAAATAAAATAAAGGTGAGGTATTAATTCCCACAACCCTTATGTCCTTATTCATATCTTCAACATAGCCCTAGCCTCATAGATATATAACACTAAATTGGTTGAAATGATGTGTATACTTGATGCCTTTGAAGGATATATGAGCCCCTATATTTATACAAGAGGAGGGGGCTTCTAGAGGAGGCCGACTTTAATTGATAATTGGTCCTCAATAGAACTCCCTTTTTTTTTTTACTTTGACTAGGCTAGCCCTATTTAATTTTAATCTCCTTAGATAATAAAAAAATTGCTTGTAGCACCTCCTTTGGGGTTCATTGACCACTGAATGGGGTTCTAACCTTTAAGTAAGCACATCTCCTCAACCATTAGGAATTAGGAGACGTACCACCAACCATCGAAATCAACATGACAAGGAGAATCAAATGAAAATGATCCTAAGTCCAAATACAATGACCTATCCATCCAAAATCATCATCAATTGTGGGGCATCATGACCACACCGCATGGGATTTCTTTCTTATGGGGATTCTTGTCCATTGGAGCTTCTAGATGATGCAATCCATGACGTATATTAAGAGTGTTCATATAACAATGTTATCATCAATGACAACACCATTGAATAGAGTCTTAGATTTACATATCGATCCCTGCCTAAGGCAATCACCACAATATTTGGAGAGAAGTCCATGTACTGCAAAGGACTTTCCATTATTACCATCAAAATACTAAAGGTTTAGACTTTTCATCTCTCAAAGATGATGTGAAGAATTCTCCCAATGGTTCTTACATGTGCTCACAATCGTACAGGCGTAAATCCAACAAAGGAGAAATGAAAGGAAATTTCTTATCAATCTAAGATTGCATGTGCACGATATTTTGTGAAAAAAATGGGGTTGTACGGATAGAGGGTAGTTTTTCTAAGTTTTATATGTGATGATGCAAAACAAACAGTGGTAGTTAAGAGATAGCTTCAACATAACGCTCGGCCAATGTACAGTAATCAACTTGTTCATGGGACTCTTCTTGTACATTCCATTCTAAGTGAGCTAGATATCAAAGCCCTCTGACACGAGGAGGTCAAGGTTGTTGCAGACTGTATTATTGGAATGAGAGAAGCTTTGTGAGGAAACCTTGAAAATCCAGTATATCCTCTCAGTTGGAACCACATTACTAACTCGACTAGAATGTTTTGCTATAGTAGCATGACCTCAAAGCTAGTTGACTGCTTGACGAGTGAATTCACAATTATATGACATTAAATGGTAACATAAGTATGGTTGGATGCTACTACAAAGGAAATCATCTATAATCTAATTCATATCATTTTCGAATTTGATCACTTTTCTCTATAGAAGCCAGGGGTAAAATGCACTTGAATGGAAATATGTTAATTTTTCTTAGGGCTATATTGCTTTGTTTTGATAATTGTATTCCTTCATTAGCACATTACATTCACCCCATAACATCATAACATTATTAAAATTTACACCATTATTCATAAACATATGCAACTATATAGAAAGAATAATATCATCATCATCAATGTAGTGGAACAAAAAGCAACAATAGAAGAAAAACATCCACACATAGAGACACCAGGATTGGTTGGAGACCAGGGCAAAACCCACTATGGGGAAAACCCTTTCAAATTATTCTTCTTATTAGATTTTCAGCGAATAATTCAACAAAAGCGAGTAAAATGATCCATATGTTCATCCATACAACTATCCAGCTAAAACAACTACACAATATTCATGAAATGAACCCAACAATGCTTATACACAAAACTCTGATTTGGAAGCCTGTAATGAATTGTCTCGGCCTGCGGTCAACCATCGAACATTGTGGTCACTGAGCGAAATCTTTGGAAAACTAAAATTTCATAATTTAGGTCTCCGTCACATGGAGGAGGATTCATGTGTGCGACTGGGAAGGTTTCAGTTGCTCCCTGGAGCCTATAAGCCAACGACTACAGTCTACAACTAAGACTCAAAAATCCTAGATGCCAATCGCACAGAGGATGATCTGTGTGTGCAACTAAGATGCTTTGGTCACATTGATGAGCTAGCTAGTGAGCAACTATAGTCATGATCCTCTTGTGTTGTGCCTATGACTGAGGCCCAAAACCCTAAAATAGAGATCCAAGCATTGGACCTGATGAAAGGAAATTTTAGGGGTAGGGCAAAATCCCCTTTCATTTACAAACTTCAATCCTGGGACCTATGGGTTATGAGCCCATTACATTATCAGAAGCATTATCTGCTCTTATGCCTTAAACCCCAAGCAACACATCCTTTTGAAAATGCATGGATGCACACAGGGATACACAGAAACTCTGCTTCGAACCTTTTGATCGAACTTCAAAAACATTACGGCCTCAACTACAAAATGTCAGGTCCGCTCCTCTAATATTTCCAACAACGTTGTGCTGATCTTCATTATTTATGATCGTCGATCTGCGCTTAGTCGGCTATCGACGTATTGGCCATCGCTTATCGGCATTCCTCCGTCCTTTGATATTAGCCCCTCCAATTTGTGATCAGCGATTAGATCGTGACCATCGATCCTAACTCTCGATCCAATGGTCCATGATCTATCACATCATCGCAAGTCCTTAAAGCCTAAGGTCCACCCTTATGAAGCAACTTTTTTGATGTGATATAAAGGCTCTGCTCCACAGCGATTGGATCTGGACCGTTGGTCTCTGAGATCCAATGGATCCTGTGCATCACTCTTCATTTCTCGTTCTATTGATGCACTTACGCTATGGTCGGGCTTCCTCTGTCTTACTCTATCACCTACACTGTTATCACTCCATACAACATTCATATAACACAGTTATTCGTTTATCGATGGATCGCCATCGATCCTCCAGCGATCGGTGGTCAATCAAACCTGAAACACTAGAACATTTAGACGGTTTATAAAATACACACAGGCACACAAAATCAACACAAGGCACACTTTTTGTATTATACAAAACAATTACATGCTAAGGCATTTCAGCCTTAGAAACAAGCTCCCCTTTCCATTACATTTTGGTCATTCTATTCTCACAAATTTCTATCTATCACTCTCTATCTATATCTCCCCTATCTGTCTCACAATATATATATAGAACACGTAGGTTCATCGTTAGAGGAATATTGGATCGGATCACTGAAAGGATCTAACCAATCCTCTCCTTGATTTCCTCAACAAACCCTAATTCTATATTCATATACATATGGCAGATTACATTTAATTTAAGTCTTCTAGAGAGTTATTGTTTCCATCAAACTATCTCTATTATAATAGAATTTGTCTGGTTTGCTTCGATGGTCCACGTCGTCCTCCTTGCTCCACTTTGGATTCCTTCTTTGATAAAGAGTGTCGGATGCTCCTGCATCAGACTCCCGAGGCACAAAAATTTATGACCTCCTGGTCGTATGCTTCTCCTTGTGCTTAGCAATTCTACCTACTTCTAAGTGGAACTGCCTTCATGATCTTCTATGAGCTGCAACCAACCTTTACAGTAACAGTCTTCCTCTACTACACGATAACTCACCAAGCATTCTCCTCTGAGCTTAGTCTTTTGGCATCCTTCTGATTCTCTCCTCTGGAACTAATTGAGCACACCTTACTCTAGTTTGTTGCAAGTCTTCTCACCTTATGTTGTCGCTATATGTATGACAGTAAGACCACAAACTCTCCAACTTTAAACAATTGTACCTCCTTCTTCTTCTAGTTGCACTCTCTCTTCCTTCTTGCAGGAAAACTTTCCCTTAACCTTTCTGTCCTCTGATACCAAATTATGAAAGGAGATTTTGAGGTATACCAATTTCCCCTTTCATTTAGACATTTTGATCGTGAGGCCTCTGGTTATGGCCCACAAACCTATCGGAAGCATTATTGAGGCCTTAAGCCTTTAAACCGAAAGAACCCAACTTAATCGATTTTCGTTAAAAACTGGGACCACGCCATTTTGACACAATACACAGGAAACACAAAAATGAAGGAAAACCTCGCTTGAACCCTTGGGCCAGACTTCAAAATCTATAAGCCCTCATCTATAATTATCGTTGGGTCTGCTCATCCTTTGATTTTCAACTGCGCTACTCCTCCGAACTCTGATCGGCTTGATCTCTGATCACCCAATCTCTGTCGTCCATTTCTTTCTCTGATCCAACTGCTATCGGCGCATCACTTAATCGACCTTCCATCGTGTTGTCCGCCAACACTTCACCTCTGCGATAAAATTGCGACCGTCGATCTGGCACTCAATCGGACAGTTGTCGCTTAGTCTGATCAATCAACTTGCACGACAATCCTCCATCGTCAATCTGCACTCAAAGGATCTAACAGTTCACAATGGTTTCGGGTAGCTAACAAGCACGAGGATTAACCACCCGATAAAGCAGTTTCCTCTCTCCTCCTTGCTACTACTTGTCCTCTGCTAAGTGGAATCGGGTGACTAACCTTCAATACCACTTATAGCCTTTTGTCCACCTGAAATACCACTTCCTGTTGTGAAAAGACTTTCCTCATGAATTAACTTCCGTGCTCTTCCACCATGCGATGACCATCGATCTATGAGACCCAACGGATCTCATGCATCGTTTCTCCAACCTACTCTCGGACTTGATCTCTCCTATGATTGATGGATTTACACTTTTCTCAAGGTTCCTGCCATATTTTGTTAACACACGGAACACTCATGTAATTAATATTTAGATCGCCATTGATCCATACAGTGATCGATGGTCAATAAACACACTTACAAACACTAGATTCAACTCTATTTATGAAATTCACACACAGGCTATCTATACAATCATACACAGGTGCACAATTCAACATTGAAACACACACTTTTCTATTATACATAGCATAGTTACATTCTAAGGCATTTCAGCCTTAAGTGCAAGTTCTCCTTCGACTACATTGTATCCCACACTCTATTTTCACAGTTTTCTGTCTATTGCTCTATATATCCCTCTCACACACACAGACTCTCTTTTTATAAGAGATTACGACAGTCATGGATCATTTAAGATGCATGATTTCTTCCCTCAATCACTTAACAAACCCCTAAACTCTCTATACACATACATATGGCAGTTTACATTAAATAAGTCTTCTAGAGACTTTATCCATTCCATCATTTTAGCCCTGTTTTAACAGAATTTGTCCCCTGTTTTTCCCCAATGGTCCATGTCCTCCTTGCTCCACTTTGGATTCTTTGTTTGATGAAGAGTGTCGAATGCTCTTACATCAAGACCCTTCAATTTCGTCTTTGAGCAAACCCATTCCTCCATGGACGAGCCTTAGATCTGTGTGAGCCAAAAACCAAGATAGAAGAGTGTCTCATCAAGATGTCTAAATGAGGTAAAGGACACTTGTATTTATATCCTTCCAAGGGTGTCCAATTTTCTTTAGGGTCGACCTGATCAAATATGCACATTCGAGCTTATAATTCAAAAGTACACTTTCCCTTATTTGTTTTGAGTGATCTTTAGGTGGATTTTGGTCCTCTTAAAAATAGGAATTCAATGCAATAATTATATCCATCAAATCATTTTTCCAAAGTGTAATTTGACCGCAATTGCATATTTTAACGAAATATGAGTATTCAGATGAGAGATAAAACAATGGAGAATCTTATAAATCGTCCAAATTGTTAAATTTTCCAGATGACTTTGAAGGCAGAGAAAGGATGCGTCATAGTGGTGACACAACAAACATTTGTAGTACACATAATTAGCAAGCAAAGGATGCACCGCAACAGCAGTGCAACACACAATTGTAGTCCACTTTACATATTAAGTAAGTGTCGTCGCACACAATGGACCATGATCGCAGTGCGTTATGGATCCTTAAACATTATTGAAAATGACTTTTGGTCTCCCCTCAAATTGTTAATCAACTAACAGACAATATCATCATCATCTTCCTTATAATCTATTATCGACCCTAAAATTCCTTCCTTCGAGCCATATGTTTGGTTTTATCTACTACCCTCAGTGTTATTATTCATTCTCATGTTGGGTGTGGAGCTTGATTATCTTCTTTATTTAGAGGTATTGCCACATTGAACCCCAGTCCGTAATGTGGTGGCAACGTTGTCCATAAAATATATGCTACTGGGGGGGTACAGGGGGGGCAGCTGGGACCTTTGGGAGCCCCCCCCCCCTGATGGGGGGATCGGGAGCAGTGCCCCCGAAGCTAAAAATAGATGTAAAATTTCCTTGTAAAATGTTGTAATTTCATAGTCAATCTGGGCCATTCATTAGGCGGAGATCTGACAGTAGAAGTTATGTTTAATTTAGGGTTTTTTGTCTTAGAAGGCAACCCCTCACTATATATGGGGAATTGTATTGCGTCTATGTAAATATGTATTTTGATCCAGAAGAGAGAGGATATTGAGCGAGAAAGAAGAGGGAATTACAGCGGATCTGTTGTAGGTTGTATCTCTTCAGTTTGCTAGATAATATAAAAGGAAGGACTGGTTGTTTCTCCGTGGACATAACCCAAATTGGGTGAACTATTATGCATTTTCTATGTTTATATTTCTGCAATATTTTATGTGTTCCATTGCTCTGTAATATATAATTTTCTAACAACTAGTATCAGAGTCGAAGGTCTATTTAGCTGATAAACTCACAGGAGAGAAGGGTTCGAGTGGGAGAAATGGCAAAAGATGGTAGGTTTAGGGTCGAAAAATTTAACGGTCAAAACTACCAATTGTGTAAGATGCAGATGGAACATTATCTGTATCAGAGAGATCTATACCAACCATTGAGCGGAAAGGCAAAGAAGCCAATGAGTATGACAGGCACAGAATGGGATATTCTCGACAGAAAGGCACTTGGAACAATACAGTTGTGCCTAGCAGTGTCGGTAGCGTTTAATATTTCAAAGGAAACAACAACAGAGGGTTTAATGTCGACATTGGCCAAAATATATGAAAAACCCTCAGCCTCAAATAAGGTATTTCTTATGAAGCATTTATTTAATATGAAAATGTTAGAAGGTGGATCTATTGTTGATCATTTAAATGAATTTAATACAGTTACCAGTCAGTTAAATTTTGTAGGGGTAACTTTTAATGATGAAGTTAGGGCTCTATTATTTCTGTGCTCATTGCCAGAAAGTTGGAAAGGTTTAGTTATGGCCATTAGTAACTCTGTCTCTGGATCTAGTACTTTAAAGTTTTATGATGTTGTTGGTGCAATCCTTAGTGAGGAAATGCGATGGAAAAGCTCTGGTGAGACATCAGGTAATGCTTTGACTACAGAGACTAAGGGAAGAAAAATGGAAAGAGGAAAGAGCCTAGGATATCGCAGTAAGTAAACGAAAGGCATATCCAATTCCAGATCGGGGATAGTGTGCTGGAAATGTGGAAAGAAAGGACACCTGAAGAAAGACTGCAAGTCTCGGAAGGGAAAAGAAGGAGACGTGCATCAAGAAAACAATCATGAAGCAAATGTGACAGGTGATGTGTTGCAAGATGCTTTGATTCTTTCTTTAGAAAATATTATTGATGCCTGGGTGGTAGATTCAGAGGCCTCATTCCATGTCACACCTGATAGGAAATATTTGCATGATTATGTTCAAGGAGACTTTGGACAGGTTCGATTGGGTGATGATAAACCCTGTAAAATCATTGGAATGGGTACAGTTTTCATAAAACAGTAGAATGAAAATCAATGGCTATTGAAGGAGGTAAGGCATGTTCCAGATCTAAAGAAAAATCTTATTTCAATAAGGCAGTTAGGAGGCGAAGGTTGTGTGACTACTTTTACAGATAAAACCTGGAAGGTCGCTAAAGGATCCCTGGTAATAGAAAAAAGGAGAAAAGGTTGGTACATTGTATTTATGCAATGGTATTTATAATTTTGTTAACCTCTACAGGAGAAGATACGGCATTGTGGCATCATATGCTCGGGCACATGAGTGAGAAGGGGATGTAGATTCTTCACTGAAGAAATTTGTTGCTAGGTTTGAAGCATGTCGATTTAAAATTCTGTGAGTATTGTGTTTATGGAAAACAGAAGAGAGTCGGATTCCTCATAGTTGGGAAAGAAAAGAAAAGTGAAAAATTAGAGCTTGTGCATAAAGATGTATGGGAACCTGCTTAGGTATCATCTCTTGGTGGCTCTTGTTATTATGTTACTTTTATTGATGATGCAACCAGAAAAACCTAGATTTATTGTATTCTAATTAAATCTGATGTATTTGATACTTTCAAGAAATGGAAAGCTTTGGTTGAAAATGAGACAGGAAAAAGGTAGAAGTGTCTCATATCAGACAATGGAGGTGAATATTGCGGCAAAGAGTTTTATAAATATTGTTTAGAGAATGGAATTCATAGGAAGAAGACAGTTCAAGGAACACCACAAGAAAATGGTGTGTCAAAAAGGATGAACAGGACAATCATGGAGCATGCAAGGTGCATGAGATTGCATGCATGATTGTCTTTACAATTTTGGGCAGAGGTTGTAGATACTGTTGTATTTCTAATAAATAAAGGGCCTTCAAGTTCCTTGGATGGTGGTATTCCAGAGGAGGCATGGACAGGTAAAAAGGTAAACTACTCATTTTTAAAAACTTTTGGTTGTGAAGCCTTTGTCCACATCAATAAAGAAAATAGAACAAAGCTTGAGGCAAAATCAAAGAAATGTACTTTTATTGGATCTGGTGTTAATGATTTCGGTTATCGCTTTATGATTATGAAAAAAATAAAATAATTAGGAGCAGAGATTTCATATTCAATGAAAAGGTTTTGTATAAGGATCAGTTGTAGAAAAAGAAACAGGAAAAAGAAAACAGAGAATACACAGTGCTTGATGAGACCACAGAAAAAGTGATGGTGCTTGAAAATCATAATGATTAACAGCCAGAACAACAACCACAATAGCAACAAGCACCTCAAACACCTGAAAGTGGTGTTAGAATATCTACTAGGATAGGTAGACCCCCTGAACGATACTCTCCTTCATTATATTATGTATTGTTGATTGATTCTGATGAACTAGAATGTTATGAAGAAGGAGTGCAGGTAGAAACCAAGAAGAAGTGGGAGAAAGCCATGAAAGAAGATATGGACTCCTTAGCACATAACCAAACTTGGGACTTCGTCAGGTTGCCTATAGGTAAAATAGCATTGTAGAATAAATGGGTTTACAAGTTGAAGGAAGAAGATGGATGTCGAAAAACGTATAAAGCTAGACTTGTGGTGAAAGGGTTTGCACAGAAAAATGGTATATACTTTGATGAGATATTTTCTCCTTTTGTTAAAATGACTTCAATCAGAACTATTTTAAGTCTAGTAGCAGTTGAAGATTTTCATCTTGAGCAATTAGATGTAAAGACATCTTTTCTCCATGGGGATTTGGAGGAAGAGATATATATGCAACAGCCACAAGGATATGAGGTAAAAGGGAAGGAGAAACTAGTGTGCAGGTTGAAGAAGAGCTTGTATGGCTTAAAGCAGACTCCAAGGACGTGGTATCTAAAATTTGGCAGGTTTATGTCTGAACAAGGTTATACTAGATGTCACTCTAATCATTGTGTTTATCTCAAAAGGAAAAATGATGGAAGCTATATTATATTGTTATTGTATGTAGATGATATTCTTGTTGCAAGTTCTAACATGCAAGAAATAAATGTGCTCAAAATAAAATTGGCGAACTCATTTGCAATGAAGGATTTGGGTGTTGCAAAACAAATCCTTGGTATGAGAATGACTAAAGACAATAAGAATCAAAAATTAACATTGTCTCAAAGTGAGTACATAGAAAAGGTGTTGAAAAGGTTTAATATGTAGAATTCAAAACTAGTCAGTATCCCTTTGGCTAGCCATTTCAAATTAAGTAAGGAGGAGTGTCCCAAGACTCAGGAAGAAATGGCTCATATGTCTAAAGTTTCATATGCATCAGTAGTTGGAAGATTAATGTATGCAATGGTCTACACAAGGCTTGATATTGCACATGCAGTGGGAGTTGTACGCAGGTACATGAACAATCTAGGAAAAGAACATTGGATGGCGGTGAAGTGGATTCTCAGGTATTTGAGATGTACCACAAATCAAGCATTATGCTTTGGTGGTTCAAACATTGCTCTACAAGGATATGTTGATGCAGATATGGCGGGTGATAGAGATAACAGGAGGAGCACAATAGGGTATGTGTTTACTGTAGGTGAAACAGCTGTCAGTTGGGTCTCAAAATTGCAAAGTGTTGTTGCACTCTCAACAACAGAAGCAGAGTATGTTGCTGCTACAGAGGCTAGTAAAGAAATTATTTGGTTACAAAGGTTTCTAGATGAACTGGGTAAGACGGAGGAGTTGGGAATGTCATACAGTGACAGCCACAGTTCCATACATCTTGCAAATAACTTTGCATTTCATTCCAAGACTAAACATATACAGCTCAAGTACCATTTCATACGATCAACATTGGAAGTTGGACAGTTGAAGCTGGAAAAAAACACACTAGCCAGAATCCTACAGATATGTTAACAAAAGTTGTAACCAGGGAGAAACTGAGAATCTGCTCAGTTTCAATTGGCCTTCAAGTATGATGAAGAAGATGAGAAACAGCTAGGTCCAAAGTGGAGTCATCTTCTAGCAAATGAAGCAGTGGTGGAGTTGCTATAATTAGTGTCCAAGTGGGAGATTATTGGGTGTGTAGCCTGATTATCTTCTTTATTTAGAGGTATTGCCACATTGGACCCCAGTTCATAATGTGGCGGCAACACCGCCCGTAAAATATACACTGCAGGGGGGTCCAGGGGGGGTGGCTAGGACCTTTGGGAGCCAAAATAGATTTAAAATTGTCTTGTAAAATGTTGTAACTTCATATTCAATCTGGTTCGTTCATTAGGTGGAGATCTGACAGTACAAGTTATGTTTAATTTAGGGTTTTTTGCCCTAGAATGCAACCCCTCACTATATATGAAGGAATTGTATTGCATCTATGTAGATCTATATTCTGAGGGAGAAGAGAGAGGATATTGAGCGAGAGAGAAGATGGAATTATAGCAGATCTGCTATAGCTTGTATCTCTTCAGTTTGCTGGATAATATAAAAGGAAGGATTGGTTGTTTCTCCATGGACATAGCCCAAATTGGGTGAACAACATATATCTATGTCTCTCTTGTTTTATGTGTTTTTTGTGTTTATATTTCTGCAATATTTTATGTGCTCCATTGCTCTGTAATATATAATTTTCTAACATATCATTCTACCCACAATGAATCATCATGAAAATCCCATCATTTTTAAACTCACATTGTTTCGCAGAGACTCCCATATTTCTCCTATTTACAATTCCTATTTAAGTTTTCTACAATAATTTGAGAATGCAATGCAAAGGAGCTTGAATCATGCAATATACCTATTCTCAAGGAGTTATCGAAATGACATCAAACCAAAGAGGAGAGATGGTGGGAGTAACAACAACAAAGATGGCTAGGAAACTTTGGTGTTGCAGATATTATTCAAACCATTCATTATGGATATGGAAAATTGATGCAACCATTGACATGGTTTTTGATCTTAGGAATGGGTTGTGTACAAAGAAGTATGTAGAGAAGGCTCCTAGAGGCCAATTAGAAGACTCAAAAGTTCTTAGAGGTATTATGTTGAAAAAGTTGTTTTCACACCTGGTGCAATGAGGAGAAAAAATTATCAATACTAGAATCATTCTTTCAAACGAATCTTTTGAGTACAAAAGGAAGAAAGCATGAAAAATGTAGAACTTTTAGAGGCCAAGGCCAGAGATTCCTAGGGTGAAAGGGTGAAGAAGTCAAAGATACCCTCTAATTTTTGAAGAGGTAACTTGGGAAAACTTAAAGAAGTTGTTAATGCCATGCATTTGAAACAACCACTATAATGCAGCCTTGAGAAAGTTTATCAAGTTGTAGAGGACCGTTGTTTGCACAAAATCACAGGCAACCTCTACAATCAACCTCAACAAAAATGTGAGGCACGCATTGCTACCACATTGTAGTATAGTTGGACAGCGTCCTGACCCTATGGTAGTTCTATCACTTAGTGGGAAACTTTGGCAAGATATTAATAATGCCCATGTTATACAAGATGCAAGTGTTCATTCTATTTGGGACATGGGAGTGCAATTTTTTTCAAGGAAAATCTGGGTAGATCAACGTGAAGGGATCACATCCTTCCAACCAAACTAGCAGAGCCTAACCCCGAGGGTGTCGAGGAGAATTGACCTCACAACCTCCCAATGTCGAGGTACTTAGCAACTGGAACTCAACCAATTTAGCTAACCCTCGAGGCTTTGGGGTTGCAATTATTATGCAAGTAATTGTAGTTACATACATAAGTTGAACATAAGACAATTATTGGCTTCTTGAGATTGATTGAGAAGGAGAGGTTGGGTAAAGTAGTTGATAGGATTCTTACAAACCATATTTTTAGGATGTTCACTACACTTCGAATTTATTCAGAGAGTTTTGAAAAAACATTCTTCTAAGGCACTACACACTTTTATCCATCTTAAGGTGTAAGATATAAGGAGTTGTCTAATGTTCTAGATTATAATATAAAAAAAAAACATTTTGAGGCAAGGTTGCCCGAGGAACATGAAAGTTGTGTCATTTACTTGGATGCATGTACTAGAAAAGCATTGATGGCCATTACAAAGAAACCATTGTCGGATCATCACACTCATGCAATTCTGGATAAGGGATTTACTTCACTCATGGATTTCAATTGCATTGCATACCTTTAGCACATGTACTCCCTTTTGAGAGTAAAGGAACTTAAGTTGCTTCAAAAATCTCTCATTGTATACAAACAAAGACATGAACTAACCACCGAACTTATGGGAAAAAAATTTGATGAGAAACTTTGATCTAATAACAAGGGTACTTTGGAGGAGGAGTTGGAAAATACAATAGGTAGAGTTCTCATTTTGTTCAAGCTTATTCAAGTTAAATGTCTTTGAAGAAGATGTGGAAAAAAAAGGGCATTCTCCTGCCTTTGACATCATTGAAGGATAAATATCCCAAAGATAAGGAATGACAATCATATGGAGAATCCACCTCTAAATTTAGGAAGCGGTGCCTTTGATCTTTAATTATCTTTATCCACATGTTTTCCCTATGGATGGAGTAGAAATCTCTTGTTCCAAAGTTTCAAGTCCTATCTTGTATGAGCTTTCTTTTGAAGAACAAATGGAAGAGGAGAAGATGGAGGAAGAATCATTACAAGTAGCTGAGATTGAGTTAAGAAGAGTTACTTGGATTCACTCTCATGGATCAATCTCATGATTACTTACCAAATCAAATATTAAACCTTCATTACTCATAAAATATTTGTGGCATTCTCATTGACTTGTTTAATCGTGATGAACATGAAGAAGTAGATAATTATACCAGAAATTATTGTATTGGTATATCAGATGACTTAACCAAGATCTTGTCAGTTCTACCTTGCTCTGATGAAAGTAAGGTTTATGTTTAAAAGGTTGTTACTAAAAGTGTTATTTCATTATGCATTCCATAGAGAAGTGCAACTCATTGTTCTTTTTCCTTTTTTATGGATGGGAAAGTTAATTACAGTCAGGTTCCTTGCACTAGACCTAAAGGTTTACCATCAAAGTTGGGACAACATCTGGAAGTAATAGAAAATAAAGCCCCGAAACATGCTTCTATTTGTAGTTGTTTAGAAGATAAGGGAGCTTTTCATTCCTTAGTTTATCAAACCCTATTATTAATTTTTCTCTAATTTGTTTGATGGCCTTGATTTTCATATAAATAAATTTATAATGCTAAGACAATTTCATCGTGGCCTAACTATGATCTAGTGAAAAGTGATAATAATGATCTTTTGGAGCAGGGGCAAGGTATTTTGGAATCTGTGGAGAACTTCAAGTGCCTACCATATTAACCGTCTAAGGAAAAAGAAGATGATGTTATGGAAGTAAGGTTAAATGCTACATATTTTAGGGATTTAAGTTAATCTTATAATGGTTTGGATACCTCTTTGTTGGAAAAGGATGGGAAATGTGGTTGTTATTGTATTCAACAAACTGGGATTTACGCTAACAAGTTATTGCACACCGATGACTTTCTTTCTTCAACAATGGATTGTCGCACAGACGCATTCACAAATTATACTAATTCAGCTCAAACTATTTGCCATTTTCCATCGAATAAATTTTGGATGATAATTTAAGCTTAAGAGTAAATGACACCTATTTGATTTTCTTATTGGATATTGTTTCTCAATCACACAACTATGAAACTCATAAGGTATTATACACATTCTAAAACTCCTTTCAATCTCTTACTATTGATTGTATGTATTATAGAATTGAAATATAGTTGGAAGAATCCTACTTGAAAAGGTTTCAATCTACTGACAAAGGTGCAATCTCATTCATAGTAAATGGAGGAATACTGGCCACAATTTTTCCTATCTTGTTGTGATGAAATGTTTCAATCTTGTGTCCTAAATGCTGATTATGTGCTTGCTGGGTTGAGACTAATTGGATGGTTGCATTGGTTATATGATTTTATAAGTTGCAACATCAAAGTTTGTTGTATTTCATTTGTTATATTGCAAACATTGTCTTGCGATAATAATGAAAATGGGGAAAAACCAAAATTCATGGAAGAGTAAATATGAACATATAAAAGTTATTAGGAATGTAAAAGTAATGAAGTAGTTGAAGAGTCATGGGGAAAGTCAAGAGTCACCAACCCATTTGTATAAATATACCCTCATGCCTCTAGCAAAGGCCTTTTAGCATTTAGGTGGTTGTTATCATTTTAGTAGCTCTGAGCACTCTTACTCTTGGTATTTTGAATATTAAGTTGTAGTGAGGCTAGCGACTTATTTGGAACTAGAATGAGCAGATTGCCTTCCACTATTGGACCTTGATGAACTTGTGGTACACATACTTTGGTTTTCATCATTATCAATGAGAAGCTCTCCACTTTTGGAATGATTCTCTTGTAATTTCATAATGATTGCAATACTATCATATACTTCTATTATGTGTGCATGTTGCTTTCACATGAGTTATATGTTGATGAAGTAATTCGTGGCTTATGACTCACATGCTTTCGAATGGATCTCTACTCTTTCATTCCACACATTACACTAGTTATTAGTTGTGAACTATTTTACAATTAGTTTCTAGTGCTCTAATCTTGCATGTATTGGATGGTTTTAGCTAACTAACTCCTCTTGAGATGTATTTGGTCTTATTGCTTTGTTGTTATATTGTTGTACTTTGTGTTTCAAGTTTATCAATTGTGAGTCGATTCATATTCACTCTAGATATTTCACACTCACCTTCACATTAATATCTCTTCATGTGTAACCCAAGAAGAAAGAAACAAAAATGATGGCCTTCAGGGCCACATACTAGATGGGACTCTTATCCCAAATGGTGTGAGATCTAATTGAGACTTTCATACCAAGGAGATCCTCTTATAATCTTTGGCGGTGCATTTTTCCCCATCAACAAGCCTTCAGTACCAACCCTTCCCCCAACATCACTTGGCATTATATCATGTTCATAAAATGCTACAAATATGTTATGTTTGGGTCTAGCTAATATTTTTTTCTATGGGAGGATATTAAGTAGGGAGTTTAGGCATACGCTTAGGGAGATGAGGACATAAAAATGCGTCATGCTTAGAATTTTCTCTATCATATGTAAACGCATGAACCAGTGCCTAAAATTAACCTATGTAAAGTATTTAACATGGTTAGGGGAAAAATTTGGGGATACATATTGCATATGGAGCAATTTTTCAAAAGAAATTCAAAAATAATTCACCAATTTCCATTTTTTACAAAAATAATTCATCCAAACTTTATAGGATAAAATTAGTTTACCTTAAAAATCACCAAATTTTATAGATACTATATAAAATCATTAGAACGAATATTTTTACAAAAATGCTATTAAACATTTTACAATTTTGCATAGTATAGATTAGTAAGTTTTGCCAAGATTTCTACACATTAAGATAAATTTCCACCCTTAAAATTTTCCCTATACTTGGTGACTTAGAGAAAAATAAACCTATAATTTTTAAGGAAATATAGAGGGGCATCCCTATCGTTCCAAGGAATTTCGTCAAATACCATAAACTACCTACTTAACCCAATGTCTAAAAGTTGTTGATAGGTGCACCAAGCCATACAAATTCATCTCTTTGTAACTAGTTGTAATATGGTTCTTGAATCAGTGAATAATGTCATGAATTCTTCTTCTTAAATGTTGAGGTATCTAACTTGGTTTCATCTAGACCCATCCTAAAACATTCATATACTTTATCCCTGTAATCAGAATGTGTGTTAATTAGCCTTGGGTATTTGCAATAGAAGTAGCAATGGTTTTGAGGAATGTGTCTCATGGAAGTTTTGAGGGCTCTTTTGTATTTGTTAAGTCTATATAGTGTTCCTAGAGACCCAATTTTTACCATGTCATTGTGTTTTAACCCAAAATTGTCTAATTGAGCATGAAAAGCCTCGAACTTCAACATTTGACTACAGCAGTTATGCTTGATGAAATTTAGAACTACAAGGACCAACTAATTCTTAATACCCTACTCTTTATTTTCATCCATTTTAGTTTTACTTATAGGGAAAATTTTCATGATATTTTTTATTTTTAAAAGCATAACTATGTATATATGATTCTTTCTCTCATGAGGCATGTATATGCGACCTATATGTAGGATTACTTAGGGAAGGGCGCATATATATACACCTATCCCTTAGAAAAACCACATATTCACACAATGGTAATAAAATTGGATTATAAACCGAAAAAATGATGAATAAATGCAAGATGGTGATCACATTGCATGAGAGAGAATGAATAAATTGATTACCAACTGCTAAACAATGTAGAGTCCATAAATGTGCTCCAAGATTGTAGGTTACTAAAAAAATTCAAAATGCCTAGCATGCGAGTGCAAAAGTGCCTATTGCAAACTTTGATTAGATATTTGAGTTTGGATCATGATACATTCATGCTCAATGATCAACCACATAAAATTGAAGTGGAAGATATATAACTCATAATTAGTCTCTCCCTGCAAGCAAAAATGGTGAACTTGAATACACAAGGTGGTGGTCGAAACACAATAGATGAATACATATTTCTTTATTGTTGAACCAAGACTCAAAATGCTAGGTCCAAAATTTGAATCCAGGACATTGAAAACTTGGCCTTAAAGATAGTTTTGTCCACCATCACTCGCATTTGAGGCTCAACCTCATTACAACAAGCATCACGGACCATGACGTATTATGTAATAGAGTACATGCAGCAAATCATGTATTATCGGTGCATAATACTTCTCTTAATAATGAAGACATGGTTAAATAAATGTAAGATGTGAAAATTTAAGAACTTTGGGTATTGGAGCATCATGTGTTCCTTCTCTTTTGAGCGAGTTCTAGCCTTGAGTCCACAAATGGAGCTCAACGTAACAAACCCACAACATCCATGGATGGATTTTTGAGTTCATATTATTATGAGATTAGGAGGTGAGAGAGCCATGATAACTACCTTTAATGATTATTTATTCATTTGGTGTGAGCATCAAATTATAACCGTTGATGACTACCCACATGCTAGTTTGGATTTCCATGGAGATCCAAAACTAGCATTGCCTCTAGATGTCATGTGGGGCAACATGTGTGATATTTTATTTTAAGATTATATAATTTTTATGATTTTTACTTCTTTATGAAAGAAAAAATCACAAGAAGAACGAAAATATTTTTGGTGTCAAAAGATGACTAACAAAATTATTTGGTTATGTAGTGTTATGAACCTTGTGCCTTTAAAATGATAAGAAACCAATAATTATATTCATCTTAGAGGGGAAGTCTCTTTTTACAATGAATATAGTGTACAAGACTATTTCATGATCCTAAGACTAGGTCTCCATAGCATATATATATAGAAGAGAAAGGGTACAATTATAATAAAATGGGAAAATGTTCTAGCCTACATAACAATATAAAAAAATAAATGTAATCACTCAATATATAGGACTTAATAAGGGGTCTTAGGGTTAACAGGGGCCTTATATAGGGCATAAAATTTCCCTCTGCTTAAAACAAGTGTTGTCCTCAACACTTGATTAATTGCTAGTGATCATGAAAGAATAAGTCATCTTTCCATGTCATTTCTTCCACTAATAGGTTCTTTTGTTTGATTATGTACTCAATAATTGTAGGGTTACTTGGCTACTTAATTATTGTTTCAGGGATTGCTTCTACTTCTAGTATGATTTTACCTTCTTCATTTATCTCTTGTATACTTCTCGACTGTATATTAATAGCAAGGTCATGATCTCGATTAGGTGGAAGACCATTAGGCATTAATCCAAATAACTTGGGATGATTCTTAATAGCATTATGGGATCCTATGATAGAGATAATATTGGCGTTTAAACATTTAGTGAACATAATTGTGTAATTACACCATGTGCCCATTTTTTAGTAATTTTGTCCTCCCATTAGAGCTTATCACTTTAGAGGGTTTCCCTTGAATACCTCTAAGGTTGATTTCCTTTTCTTCTAAGGTAAATCTTATGAAGAAATCTTGAAAATTAAAAAACATTGTTCCTAATGATTGTAACCATTGGACCCCCTAATACAAAGTCAACACCACCCATTTGTATCGTAATCATGGGACTATACAACAAATACTCCACCATGTCAAGATTAATATTATGGCACTTCCCTAAACAATTTATGTTGTGTCCATTTACAATCATTACTCGAAATTATGGTGCAGGATATATGAAACAATTCAAAAGTTTAGCTAATTTGTAATTAATGGAGTTATGAGTAGTGCTTGAATCAATCAACATTGTTACTTTTTTTATATATCCTTATATCTTGAGGGTTCATGTAGTATTGATGCTAGCTAATGCATGACGAGATATTATTGGACTTATCTCTTCTAACATTAGATCTTGTAATAGTTTCAATTCTTGATCTTCTTCCTCCTCAAAGTCTACATAGAATAATTTCTTCTCACTACATTTATACCCCTTACTGTAATTGGTGTCACAGTTGAAACATAATCCCTTTTCTTTTCTTTCATCCATTTGTTGAGGATTCAACCTTGTCATTTTAGGAGAAGGATCATAATCTTCACTAGAAATATTAGTGAGTGATTTTCTAGTGCCCATATTTTTACTTTCAACTTTTCCTACCAAACTGAAAGCAGGCTCTAGATATTTAGGTGAAAAGAGACGCACATCATGTTACTTCTTTCCTTTAAAGTTCCCATGAATAGGTCTAACAAATCATCCTCTTAAATATTCTTTAATTTGAGATTCAATTTTTAAATTTGTTAAATGTGTTTTGTAAATAGACATTTTTGTTGAAGATTTGCCAATTGAATAAATAATGTATCGCTCTTAATATCCCCATAATGTGTTATCAATTCCTCTGTAAAAATGGACCAAAATATAGAGAAACTCCTTTCCTCTAAAAAGCCATTGATACCATGCAATTTTATCTTGTTCTAAAAACAAGGATGCAATATTTATTCTTTGTAAGGATGCCACTTAGTGTAGATCAAATAATTGCTCCATTTGAAATATCCATGTTACAAGATCATTACTATCAAAATTCTTCATATCGATTTTTGGAATATATTTATTTCTTAGTGTTGACTTGAAGTCTTAATGAAGGGGATCTTGGATTGAAAATTCATGATTATGGTTCTGCAATTCAATATTTGTTCTCTCCAATTGTGGTAGCATACTCCGCATATGAGATTGATTCTCAAGACTGTGCTTCTACTTATGTTCATTATTTCCTTGTATCTCCACATCCCTATTAGGGAGATATTTTCATATAATTTTTTGTATTTATTTTATTTCTTCTTGATGGATTATGCATTTCTTCTTTATTTTCATTCATCTTATTTTATATTACTCTTCTAAGTATTTCTTGAGAACCCAAGAAATCCACCATTTTCGACATGTTATCATCTATTTCATTAAATTTATTCTCTAATTGAAATAACCTTGATGAGTAATCAGTAGATATAATTGGTGTAGAAGATTTCTTTAGAGGCATGTTAGAAAATATGGAAGTACTATTTATCACAATTTTCAATCACCAAAAAAATGGGATCTTCTAATCAACAATTAAGTCACTTGTAAGTTATGTACCTTAATTTGGAGAATATTTGAACAGATGGAGTTTTTCATGATATATATCTAAGATTTGAATCCTTCTGGGTATGAAACTTTGGTATGTATTACACTAAAATGTATTTACTACAATTCCACGGATGTGAATAGAATTTATGTGCCAGGTGAAAGTTATGGTAACTTTCAAAAAACTTATTGACTTTGGCCTCTTCCTATGGGAAAAACTTGTATACCATGCCACATGTCCAATTATTAAAATACAATTCTGAAATTTGTACTTGAGGTAATTTGGTATGTCTCCCAGAATTCCTGAAGAGTTCACATCTGAGAAATCCCAAAAAAAAAAAATTCTCCATTACAACACCCTCCAAATTTTGGCCTATATTCAAACTTTGAAGCCTCTCTTTAATCATGTGAGTTGTCGTTTCTAGTAATAAAAGAAAGTCTACACTTGTTTTCCAAGTTTCTAAGTCTCTTAATGAAGAAATTCCAAGTGACGTCTTTTGGTAAGGGAAGTGTCACACTTTGTGAAAGGAAGTTTTGATGCATCCTTAAGAGGCAGATTTGGTGTTCTTCGTTGTACTAATGTGTCATATCTATCATGGAGATATGCATTAGACTCATTCTCTAAGTATTGTGCACTTTCTTGTCGCAGTCGTCACTTGTGTGGCAAAGTGTATCTTAAGTGTCACACTTGGAGGTAAGTTAATTTGGACTTAAACAGGGATACAAAAAAATATAGATATAAACATAAATATAGAGAGGCAACAAAATAGCACTTCATTTCATTAATATCAAAGAACTGAAATATGCTTACAAACATAATGGAAATAAACTAGCTCGGGCAATGCTAGCTTATCTCTGAGAAAAGAAGTGGTGGCTACATGCCTTTGAAATGTGTTACAATGAGGCTCAAAGGCCTATTTATTATTGAGAAATAATGGAAAACACTAAACATCCAAAAACCTAACCCTAGGAGATGAAGTGTCAAAACTATGGGCCCCATTTGGGTAATTGGTACATCAACTTCCCAAGGTCGTAACTTTGGCATATGATCTATGTTTGACATGCCCAATACCTCGTTAGAAATATATATCTAAGGGCTACAACTTTCAACTGCAAACATTAAGCAAACATTCATGTTTGCTTGTTTTCCAAAAAAACATCGTTTAGGGCTTCAAAACGGCTCTGGAAGTTCAGGCCCGAAAAACTCCCAAAAATAATAAAGTGTGCTACAATTAAGGAAATAGAAAAACTGAAAGAAATAGTGGTGGGGGTCCAAGTGAAATAGGAAGGTGGCCACTAATATCCACCTAGATCAATCCTCCCCCATTGGAAAGAAATGGTCCCTATTGCGTTGAGTAACTTTATGAGATGGGGAAACTTCTTCTTAACTCGGTCCCTAGTGAGCCACTTGCCTTGGTGAAGAAGTTGGCTAGCTTTGACAAACCGATACAGTTGTACCTTCTGTTAGTGAGTTTTATTAATCTTTGTGTCCATGATCTGATGAGTTGTCACATGTTCCATGCAGCCTGGGTTTAACTCTGTTGATGTGAGTTGTTCTGCAATGTCTGATGTGTCCAATAATGGTAGAAGGTATGGTCAAAGGTGGTCCACGTTGAACACTAAGTGCAGGCCAAGGAATGGTGGAATGTTGAGATCAAAAGCATTGTCCCCTATAGCCTTAGTGATGGTGTAAGGCCCATGTCGGAGAGGGCAAAGCTTGTGGTGGGTCCTGGCAAAGCGCTCCTTCTACCAATGTAACTAAACATTGTCACCCACCTGGAACTTGTGTGGCACCCGATGTTGATCATGACGTTGCTTGTACTAAGCATTGGCATTATCCAATATGTCATGGACCTATTGGCGAATTTGTTGGATGTGCTCAATGAAGTTGTTAACCATGTCAACTTCAGACTGGACATGGGCTAAAGTTGACTAATTAGCTACAAATGATATGGCCACATCAATGTGACATAGTGTTGGAAATACTGAGAGGGGGTTGAATCAATGTTTCTTTTCAATTGCTACTTTTACCAGTTAGATCACTTATATTTAGAACACAAAATGAAAAATGATAAGAACAAATTCATTTATTAATTGAATCAAGTAAAAATGAATGAGTACAATAATTGTTGACGAGCTTCAACTTGGACTTTAATGAGGCTCCAACCTCTAGGGCTTCGACCCTATCTTTTCCAAGGCACCAACCTTGAGTTTATGAGCACCAACTCCAAGGAAACCAATCCTATATCTGCGTCAGGCACCGACCTGGTTTCTTGAGGACTCTGATCCTCTATGGCTCCAACCCTATCCTTAAGGCACCGACCTCATGGTACTCCTCAAGGACTCTGATCCTCTTAAGGCACCAACTTGGATTCTTGAGGACTTCGATCCTCTAGGGCTCCAACCATATTCTCCAAAGCATTGACCTTGTTGTTCGAGGCTCCAACCTTTGGGCACCAACCCTTTGGGCTCCAACCCACTCTCGTACTTCATCTAGATGTGTTTGATAGTAATTCACTGCTCCTAATATCTCCTTTACCGAGCCATGCCAATGTTCAACTTGATTAATGTCTCCACGTCATGTTATCAATGACAACCTTATATAGAAGGTGTCACCATCATCCTTCATGATACCCAAATGAGGTCTCCAAAGTCGCATGATGATTTATTCAACTTGATCAAGATCTGCACCAAATAATACTTCACAATATCTTCAACTAAAGAGGTTTAGAAGGGTTCTCCAAAGAATGTCTCCAACAAGCTTCAACAATATTTCGAGATGTCTTCAAGTAACTTCTTCGAAATAAGTCTGCATACTATCCTTTAACCATGTCCAAGACTTCAAGAATTATTCGACAATTTTGTTGGTCTAGAGGATGTCCTTGGACTGTGCTCCAAAGAGAAGTCAATAGTCTGCCAAGACTGCTTCAACAAAACTTCAAGAGATTTAAGGGCTACTTCCACAGGTCCGGAGCTTTTAACAAATGTCTGCAAGGTGTCACTTGACTGTAGTCTGAGGACGAGTTATGCCACCAAGACTTGAAGTACCCCTTCACAGACCTCAGACTTCACTGCATAACTAAATTCGGACTTCTCTGTACAACAGATTTCGGACTTCACTGAAATATCCAATGTATAATAGGCTTCAGACTTTACTGCATAACTGACTTCGAACTTCTTTGTACAACAGAATTCAGACTTCAATCTATTTGCAGGTCACAACTTGTAAGGCTAAAATAGACTCAACCAAACTCTGAAAAATGCTACTCAAAAATCTAGTGCAACCAAGATTATTCGGCCCCCAATCTGTTGCTTCAAGATATACGACTAGAAGTTACACCTTTTAAATAACACAAAATAAAGTTTCCAGTCCCTGTCACAAACCCGTAAGTTCAAAGGATATCTTTGTCACAAATCAAAAAATGTTTTTTTCACAAGATCACTGCCACAATTCTGCAAGTCCAGGAAATACCTGCAGGTCTATATGTCATCGTTTTTTAATTCACAAGGGTATTTCTGTCACAGGTTTGGTGATTGATTGTGTGCAGACTATCAAATAAATTATTTTTAAATGCCCTTCATCGATTGGTTCACGAGATGACAAATACTCTTCCGATGAATCTCGCTGATAAACATAACCACTCTGCAGTTTTCTTTATATCTCAGCTTCGGAAAATGTCTCAAATTCCGTGGGCGTCTTCACACAGTTCGAGACTTATTTTGTAGTTTAAATCGGACCTCGTAAATCTTCAATGGATTCCCTTGAATTATTGAAATGTGAACCGAATATATCTTCTGCGTTGAAATTTGATAATGAATGAATCATTTGGGGCTTATATTTATAGTCGATTTGATTGAATATGAAGGGACACATTGAGTTAGATAAAATCGACTTTAGTGCTGACTTGCAGGAAAATCTGGATCGACAAGATGTTCGATGTTTATGTGAAACCTGTATTCGTTGTTGCATGTTTGATGTATGGATGATCGTGGGTGTATGAATGGTCATGTCAATGGGAAAGCCGACTAGAAAAGCTGGCTACTATTTCAGTCAAGTCGATATGTAATTTGTTTATGCAGCATCTACCGTCCAGCATGCAACGTCCAACGTGATATGTTCATTAAGTATGTAAAATGTCTTTTGATATAATAAATTCAATCTATATGCATTTTGATATATTAATATTAAATTTGTTAGGCTAGAGAGTGAGGAGATATGAAGGGTCTTAAGGCTCTTTAGGATAGTTATATTTTTATGAATAGATTTTAGCATTTCATAGAGGGGCTAAAATTTAGGACTTAGGATTAGGTTATATATTTGACATGTGCATTTAGGGATTGCTTAATACAAACTAGGGTTTTTAATGTTCTTCAATTAGGGCTCGATTTTCATGCTAGGGTTTTTTAGGAAACATTTTATTCATGCATCAACTAGGATGATATTTAGAGCTACGGATTAGGGTTTCAAATTTTAGGGATTGCATAATGAAAATGCAGCATCTCATGTATCACAATAATATTTTCCATCTTTAATAGTCATATTGACATCAATGAAAACCTAGATTAACAATATCCCCCTTTGTCAAAGATGGCAATTTTCTTTCCCTTCCAATATTCTCTCCCCCTTTGACATGGGGTGTCCAAGAACTCCCCCTGTCAAGCTACTTCTCTTTTTCATGAATAGTATATATTTATGGGTATGTTAATCCCTCTCTGATGGTGGTCTTCTTTCTGGCAATGTGGTCCATTATAGATGTTCTTACATTCATTCATGTGATGAACCAACTCCCATTGTCTATATGACCTCCTCTAGCGCATGAAAAATTACCTACTTAGTGATCAAGTGGAATACATCTTAACAACAACAATCCATCAGATATGTAAGAGACCATGTTCTTCAATGGAGCTATTCTTGAGATATAATATATCAACAAATGATTGTTCAAGTGTGACTCATCAAGGTTCTCATAGGATCCATGAATGACTAGCTTCTGCAAGAATGCTTAATCATCATAAGCTCCCCCTAACTATATTCATTGTCTTATTTTTCACAGTGTCTCCCCATCAAATGTTTAGATTATTGAAGATCAGGTCAACAACATGTGTTGTTGGTTGGAGTGTTCAAGAGACTTCTAGATTCAATTTTCTTTCTTCTCCATACTTGAGTAGCTTTCTTCTCTAGCATGGTTCTAGCTTGTGTAGGGGCCCAAGTCAAGTTACAATCACGTGCCATATGTCCAATGTTATGACACTTGAAGCACTCTATATTTCTCATGTATAAAAATTCATGGCTTTTTCTTGTAAAATTTCTTCTCAGATATTGACGAGGACCATAATAATTATCTTTGTGATATGCCCTACAATATTTTGTCATGTGCCCAAAGTTTGTACAAGAATAGCAATAACCAAGAAATATACTTTGGTACCTAGGAGAACAAGGTTTCGTTGATGTACTTATGAAGTCTTTTTACCTTGGGATCCTTTGATGATATCCATTGCCTCTTACACCTTTGACATCATCTTCGTATCTCCTTGCAGTAGGATTTCTTCCATAGTTGTATTGACTCTTCTCCTTGTTTTTGCTGGAACTAGGAGCATCAACATTTCTTTCTGGATTTCTCACATCCTTGTTGTTTGAAGCATTAAGGTTTGCATCATTCTTTCTTGAGGATTCACCTGCATAGCCAAGAACTGATTTATCAAGGGAGACCTTTGATGACTTAGAATGTCATATAGGGTTTGAGATCTTTTCAAGTTCTTATTTAGCAAGTCAACTTCCTTTTTAAGAAGGACAACTTCTTTTTTCAACTTTTCACAGTCTTCATCTTTCATAACTAGTTGTTTCTTCATTTCTTCCATCATCTTGGTTTCTTCACATGATTGGGCCTTAAGAGAAGTGATTTCTAATTTTAACTTGGTGATGTCATCATCCTTTTCTTTTAGTTGGAATATCATGGTGTTTCTCTCCTTTTCTGCTTCATCAACTTGTCCTTCTATGAATGCCAAAGATTTCATTTGCTTCTCAGCTCCTTGTTCTTGTTTCCTTGCTTCGTCTAGTTGAGATCTAAGGGAGGAGACCTCTTCCTTGTATTGACCAATCTCTGCTTCAAGTTTGTTCAAGATTTTGTGCTTTTGTTCAAGGTGGTTTGACAAGGTATCTTCCCGTTTCTTTGCCTTATCCAATTGATTTGTCATGGATATGAATTCTTCATGATGCTTTCTCTTGTTTTGATGAAATTATTCCTTAATCTTCACGAGCTCCTCATCTCTTTCTTGTACTTGAAGCTTGACAAGGTCAACTTCCTTCCTTGTCTTGTCCTAGTCACCAACTTACGCTTTCTTGTTAAGTTCCTCATTCTCCTTTTTCAAATTGTTAATCTCTTCCATGGAAGCCATAAGTTTAGTGAGGAGATCTTCTTCAAAATCATCTTCATTCTCTTCATCTTCTAGGTCTTCTTTAGCCTTGATGTTATCACTCTTATCTTCAGCTTCCTTGATGGGCTCTAGATTTCCTTCTTATTTTCCATCATTTTCTTGACTAGAGATCATTGTCAACGGTCCTTTTGAGTGAATATCATGAAGTTTATCCCATATGCCTTTCGCTGACGAACATTTTTCAAAATTGGCCTTCATAGAATCAAGTAGCCCATTCAAGATTGCTTTCATTGCCCTTATATTATGTTCCTTGGATTCTCCATCCATCATGCTATCAGCAATCACTGATTTCTAGACTTCAATGCCTTGAGTCTTTAAGAAATTCCTCATTCTTGCTTCCCATATATCAAAGTTTCCATTGAACAATGGAGCCTTCACAAATTGATTGACTTCAATTTCAATGGTTGAGGGAGACACATCTTTAGGAGGATTGGAGACTTTCTTCCTTGGCTTCACCATTTTTGTTCTAATGATTAACCTTCAAGATGTTAGGCTTTGAGTGAAGGTACTGCCTTTGATACCAATTGTTGGAAATACTGAGGGGGGTGAATTAGTATTTCTTTTCAATTGTTAATTTTACCAGTTAGATCACTTATATTTAGAACATAAAATGAAAAATGATAAGAACAAATGCTTTTATTAATTGAATCGAGTAAAAATGAATGAGTACAATAATTGTTACCAAGCTCCAACTTGGACTTTAATGAGGCTCCGACCTCTAGGACTTCGACTCTATCTTTTCTAAGGCACCAACCTTGAGTTTAGGAGCACCGGCTCCAAGGACACCAATCTTATATCTGCTTCAGGAACCGACCTGTTTTCTTGAGGACTCTGATCCTCTAGGGTTCAAACCCTATCCTTCAAGGCATCAATACTGTCAATTTTGTGGCACCGACCCCAAGGACCCCAATCCTTTATCGTCTTCAGGAACCAACCTAGATTCTTGAGGACTTCGATCTTCTAGGGCTCCAACCCTATTCTCCAAGGCACTGACCTTGTTGTTCGAGGCTCCAACCCACCCTCATACTTCGTCTAGATGTGTTTGATAGTATTCACTGCTCCCAATATCTCCTTTACCAAGCCCTACCAATGTTCAACTTCATTAGTATCTCCACGTCATGTCATCAATGACAACCTTATATAGAAGGTGTCTCCATCATCCTTCATGATACCCAAATGAGGTCTCCAAAGTCACATCATGAGGTATTCAACTTGATCAAGATCTGCACCAAATAATACTTCATAATATCTTCAACTAAGGAGGTCTACAAGGGTTCTCCAAAGAATGTCTCCAAAAATATTCAGCAATATTTCAGGATGTCTTCAAGTGACTTCTTCGAAATAAATCTGCATGCTATCTTTTAACCATGTCCAAGACTTCAAGAATTATTCGATAATGTTGTTGCTCTAGGGGATGTCCTTCGAATGTGCTCCAAAGATAAGTCAGTAGTATGCCAAGACTGCTTCAACAAAAACTTCAAGAGATTTAAGGGTTACTTCCACTGGTCCGAAGCTTTTAACAAATGTCTGCAAGGTGTCACTTGACTGTAGTCTGAGGATGAGTTATTCCATCGAAACTTGAAGTACCCCTTCACAGGCCTCGGACTTCACTGCATAACTGAATTCGGACTTCTCTGTACAATAGATTTCGGACTTCACTGAAATATCCAATGTATAACAGGCTTCAGACTTTACTGCATAACTGACTTCGAACTTCTTTGTACAACAGACTTTGGACTTCAATCTATTTGCAGGTCACAACTTGCAAGGCTAAAATAGACTCAATCAAACTCTGAAAAATGCTACTCAAAAATCCAGTGCAACCAAGATTATTCGGCCCCCAATCTGTTGCTTCAAGATATACGACTACAAGTTACACCTTTTAAAGAACACCAAAAATAAAGTTTGCAGTCCCTGTCACAAACCCGTAAGTTCAAAGGATATCTTTGTCACAAATCAAAAAATATTTTTTTCACAAGATCACTGCCACAATTCCACATGTCCAAGAAATATCTGCAGGTCTATATGTCATTGTTCTTCAATTCAAAACGGTATTTCTATCATAGGTTCGGTGATTGATCGTGTGTAGACTATCAAATAAATTCTTTTTAAACACCCTTCACCGATCGGTTCACGAGATGATAAATATTCTTCAGTTGAATCTCACTGATCAACATAACCACTCTGTGATTTTCTTTATATCTCATCTTCAAAAAAATGTTTCAATTCTATGGGCATCTTCAGACAGGTCGAGACTTCTTTTGTAGTTTAAATTGAACCTCGTAAATCTTCAGTGGATTCCCTTGAATTCACGAGATGTGAACCAAATATATCTTCTGCATTGAAATTCGATAATGAATGAATCATCTGGGACTTATATTTATAGTCGATTTGATTAAATGTGAAGGGACACATCGAGTTAGATAAAATAGACTTTAGGGCTGACATGCAGGAAAATCTGGATCAACAAGATGTTCGATGTTTATGTGAAACATGTATTCGTTGTTGCACGTTTTATGGATGGATGATCATGGGTGTACGAATGGTCATGTCGATGGGAAAGCCGACCAGAAAAGCTGGCTACTATTTCGATGGAGTCGATATGTAATTTGTTTATGCATCATCCACCGTCTAGCATGCAACATCCAACATGATATGTTCATTATGTAAAATTTCTTTTCCTATAATAAATTCAATCTATATGCATTTTGATATATTAATATTAAATTCGTTATGCTAGAGAGTGAGGAGATATGAAGGGTTTTAGGGCTCTTTAGGATAGTTATATTTTTATGAATAGATTTTAGCGTTTCATAGATGTGCTAAAATTTAGGACTTATGATTAGGTTATATATTTGACATGTGCATTTAGGGATTGCTTCAATACAAACTATGGTCTTTAATGTTTTTCAATTAGGGCTTGTTTTGCAAGTTAGGGTTTTTTAGGAAACATTTTATTCATGCATCAATTAGGGTGACATTTAGAGCTAAGGATTAGGGTTTCACACTTTAGGGTTTGCATAATGAAAAGGCAACATCTCATGTATCACAATAGTATTTGCCATCTTTAATAATGTCATATTGACATCAATGACAACCTAGATTAACACATAGTAGTTGGAATCGCAACCCCACCCGAAAGGGGTTGTGGCTAGTTGAGATATGGAGAACTCTGTTGTAGCTCTTTTGGACATAGGGGAGGCTTTTCTTCCATGTGTGTGGATGCTTTGATTTGTACATGTGCAAAATGTGTACGACCATCTTGTTGACGACCTTTGTTTGGTCATCAGTTTGGAGGTGGAAAGTCGTGGACTTAGTGCGCTTGGTATCCAACGTCGATTAGAGACTTGACCAAAATGTAGTTAGGAACATGTTGTCCTGATCTGAGAGAATGGAATGTGGGATCCCAAAGTGTACCCATACTTGTTCAAAGAAGAGCTTAGAAGTGGCTTCTACTTGATACTCTTCTTGCAGGCGCCTAGAATGGCCATCTTAGAGAATTTGGCACCGACCATGAAAACAAAGGTGTTGCCATGCTTAGTAGAAGGGAGGCCCGACATGTAATCCATGGATATGGATTCCCAAGATCAACTAGAAGTAAGCATAGGAGTATATATGCCTTTCTTCATGATGGTTGATTTGGAAATGGTGCAAGCAGTGCAGGATCTTATGTACTTCCCAACATCCTTTCGAAGGTTTGGCCAATAAAAATATTTTGCAGCACTACCACTTTTTTCTCTACTCCGAAGTGTCCAGCGACCTGATTGTAGTGTGCCTCCAAAATCATCTTGGCACGCTCCCTTGAAGGAACACATAGGTGTCCTGGGTGACATAACAATGTATCGTGGAGGTGAAAATTTGGGAACTTCTTGCCTTCTAGGAGTGTCTGGTATGTGTTGTCAAATTCTAGATCGCTCTTGTACAAATGCGGCCACCCCAAAGTCTCATGCACCATGACTGGCAGTCAGCTGAGGTAGTCTGTGACATTATTGGTGTTTCCCTTTTTGTACTTAATGTTCAAATGTAATTGTTGCACGTATGTGGACCATTTCTGATGTAGATCATTCTGCAACTTCCCTTATATTTGTATGAATTGCATGAGTCGGTGGTTTGTGTGGATGATCGTTTCCTTCCCCAAAATATAATGCTTCCATTGTCAATAGGCCTGTACAATGGAATACATCTCTTTGGCATAGGTGGGATACATTCGGACTATGTCTGAAAGTGTCTCACTATGATATGCCACTATATTCCTCTGCTGAGTAAGAATTGCACCAATAGCATAGTTGGAGGCATCTGTCTCAATATCAAATGGTTGTTGTAGGTATCGTAATATGAGCATGGATACAGAGCAGAGGCGATTCTTCAACTAGGAAAAATCTTTATGTTGGGATTTGAACCAAAAGAGTTTTGCTTTCGCTCCGCCCTTGATGACTTGACTCAAAGGACAAGTGAGATGAGAGAACCCCAACACGAACCTACGGTAGAAATTGGAAAGACCCAGAAAGCTGTGAAGATCCGTTAGAGTGGTTTGGGATGGTCAATCCCAAATGACTTGTATCATGGTTGGGTCCACATGCACACCCCGCTCATCAATGATGTGCCCCACATATTGAATTGGGTTATTCCAAAAGTGAATTTCTCCAAATTGGCACACAGCTTGTGTTGTTGCAAAGTTTAGAGGTCTTGTGGAATATGGTGAAGGTGTATTTCCGACCTTTGGTTGAATATCAGGATGCCATCCAAATATAACACCACGAATGAGTTTGTGAAGGACTGCAATATGTTGTCCATCAGACTCATGAAGGTTGTGGGGGCATTCGACAACCCAAAAGGCATGACCAGCCATTCGAAAAGGCCCTTCTTGGATTTGACGGAAGTCTTCCACACATCAGAGGGTTTGATTGGTACTTAGTGATACCCAGACTTCAAATCAACCTTATTAAAATAATTGGCCCCCTTGAGTTGGTCCAATAGGTCATCAATATGTGGGATTGGATACCCATTCCCAACAGTGGTCTTGTTCAGCACCCAATAGTCAATACAGAGTCTTTAGGTCCCATCCTTCTACTGTACCAACACAATCGGGCTCCCACAGGTGATGAAATTAGCCTAATGTGCCCTTTCTGTAACAACTCCTGAATCTACCTCTTGATTTCATCGTTCTCCATGACAGAGCGTCGATAGATCGGTCCATTGGGAAGTGGTGAACCTAGGGTCAAATCAATGAAGTGCTTGACCTAACAGTGTAGAGGTTCCCTATGGGTGAGGTGAAGATGCCCCTGTACCCCTCCACGGCCTTGTCCATCTGTTGTTGTTGTGCATAGGAGCCCTATCTGAAGAGAGACCATATATTCTTCTTGCCCTGAGGGAAAATCATAAGGAAAAAAAATCCCATTTTGGGAAATGATCTTACTGCATTGTTTTGCAGTGATCAAAGAGATAGTGGTAGGCGACGCTACCTCTAATATCTTGTACAACTTGTTTCCCAAAGTAATAGTAATAGTGTGGGGCCTAGACATATAGATAGCATGTCGCTTCCACAAGTATGGTTATCCTAATAATACATCACAAACTTCAAGAGGAGAAACATCACATAATACCTCATTCGTGAAGGGCTTGATGTTGTAGGGAAGGTGACATTGTTGGCTGTATGGAGAATTATAGAGGCTAATATTCGCAAGTGGGCTAATTTTCCATGATTTTTCAAAAAAAAAGATTTGTCAATTTCTATTTCTTTTAAAAATGATTCGCCCAAATTTTATAGTGTAAAATTATTTTACCCTAAAAATCGCCAAAATTATATTGGCTCTACATATAAAATAATTAGAATTTTGGATATTTTTATAAATATATCAACAAACATTATACAGTTTTCACATTATGCACTAGTGAGATTCGCCAAGATTTATAAACTTTAAAATAAATTTCCATCCTTAAAATTTTCTATGGTTGGTTGGCGTGGAGATCTCGCCCTTGGTGAAGCCACCTGATGATGTATGGTTGCAGGTGTGTTTTGGTCGGTAGGCCTAGCCACTTCATGGCCTCTATTGAAATAAGGTTCTTTTGGCTCCCTCTGTCGACAATGAACTTTAACGAAGAACCCTTCACTCAAACCTGGGAGTGGAAGAGTCATTGCCCCTCCTCTGGATCTTCGGGCTCATTCTTCTAGATCCTAGTGGTGGAAACAGTGGCATTGGGCTCCACGTCAACAATTTCCTTGTTTTTTCATTCCCCTTGTCGGGTTCTGACTCAGAGTCAGAACATGCATCTGATTCGGAAACCTTCAGCTTGACCACCAGTGACTGTTTAGCCCAACACTCACTTGTGTTGTGAGTGGGGCTCTTATGGAACTCACACTATTTCCCCATGTCCTTTGTCTTCATGGTGTTTTTCTTTGCTTGCGGCTTCGGTGGGTTTTCTTGGGTCACCCTGCCTTGGATTTTTCCTTTATTCTGTGGCTTGGGGGGCGCCTTTCCCTTGCTTCAGATTCATAGATCCAAAGTCTCACTTCTTCTGTTTAAATTTTTGCTCCATCTTGACAGTGTATCGATAGACAGCGCCGAGCGAGGAAATGTCTAGAAATTCTATCTCGTCCTAAATGTACTTGTGTAAAAAGCCACAGAACTTGAATACCAAATGTTGCTCAGAATCCTTGATACCCAATTTCGTACAAAGGGTATGAAAAATATTTGTGAACTCTGACACATCTTGGTCCCTTCCCTGTCGCAACATGGTCCACTTTATGTATTTATCTTCATAGCTCCCAACAGGTTAGTACTACTCCTTAATGGCAACTCAGAAAGAATTCCAAGTGGGTACGGCTAAGAGTAGTGAGGGTTGACTCTCATCCCTCTTCTCGCAGTAGGTTTCCCACCAATATTTTACGTGGGGGTGACTTTGAGGTGTGCAAAAGTAATATTTTCTCAGTTGGAAAAGTTATGAACCAAGAAATATCCTTCTAGCATATTTAACCATTTATCTACGGCATCTGCATCAATTCGTTCTTCAAACATGAGGATGTCAAAGTTAACTTTTACCTTAAATGGAGTGGTTATCGAAAAAATATGTGTCACCTGTGGGTAGTTGCTGAAGGATTTGGCCAAAGTTGTCCATCATCACATTCCTCTGTCGCTCGAGGGATTCTTCGAGCAATATTTTGAAAAGATATCTTGCTCCCTCGTCTTTCTTTTCTTCCGCCATGGGAGGTCATCAGGTTTGTGAGGTTGGTCTTTCCACGATTCAACCAGTTCGAGCCCTAACTCCTTATAGCTCGACCTCGTTAGGGACATGCAAAGAAAAATAGAGAAAGAGCAAATCGCTTTGATACCACTAATCTAAACTTAAACAAGAACGCAACAAAATACAAATATAGCCAAAAATACAGAGATGCAGCAAGAATAACACTTCATTTCATTAATATCAAAGAACTGAAATATGCTTACAAACAGAATGGGAATAAACTAGCTCGGGCAATGGTAGCTTATCTTTGAGAAGAGATGTGGTGACTATATGCCTCTGAACTATGTTACAATGAGGCTTAAAATCCTATTTATTATTGAGAAACAATGGAAAACCCTAAACATCCCAAAACCAAACCCTAGGAGATGAAGCACCAAAATTGTGGGCCCCATTTAGGTAAACTAGTACATCAACTTCCTGGGGTCGTAACTTTGGCATAGATATCCATTTTAAGGCCAAAAATAGTAAATTGTACTACAATTAAAGGAACTAAAAAAACTGAACGAAACTATGGTGGGCGTCCAAGTGAAATAGGCGGGTAGCCACCAATATCCACCTGGATCATAAGTTTCATTTTGTTGTTTCAACCAATGCGTGTTGATTTTGGGTATTAAGTGTTCTATTGGCTTCTGGTTGATCGTTTGAAAATGTGTGATCATGTTCAAGCCTTATTACATGTTATGGTTTCATCTTTTGACTCATTGATCCCATACTTACTCAATTTATGGAGTGTTTCTTTCTTCGCAACTTGCCTACTGAACCCCCTAGTCAACCATCCTTTCCTCCTGGAATTGCGCACTACAAAATTGTTGCCTCCAATGATTGTACATTGTGCATTCCTAGTGCCTAGTCTCTACCTCTTGCACTAGAAAATTGTGCAACCCTTGTCCAATTAGTCTTCCTCTGTGCACTACCCAATTTCAATCAACATTCAAGCATGTCTCAGTCCTTGACTTGTGCAACTGCACAATCACCTGGCTTAGTCTTCCCAGAACTGTGCATTGCGCAATCATAGTAATCAAGCCTTCCTCCTTGCATTACTGACTCCCTCAACTGTGTAGTCATACTTTCCATTCCCTAAGCCACTATGCATTGTGTAGTCATAGTCACCAAGCCCTCATCACTGCCCTCTAGAACTACGCATTGTGCAATCCCTTAGCCTCCTCCTCAATCTTTCACTATGTCTCGGATTAACCAGTATGATGCATGAAGAACAAGATAAACTAGTATATTTTCAGACTGATGTTGTCTTGTCATGAGTGAATTCCATTTATAGGTATTGTTATTTTTTCATGACAAGATGATGCTCAAGGAGGATGCCAAGGAGAACATGTAAGAAAACACTTGAGAAGTTGAAGATACAAGGAGATAATCAAGCAAGAAGATGATGGGGCACCAGACCATGACAGAAGAAGGAAGGTCAAGAATACATAGAGAGATCCATATCATCCCAACCTCTTGGAGGATGAAGACGAATTACTTTCAAAACCTATCATGAAGATACAAAGATGGGAGCAAGGAGGAAAGTTGGGCATTGACACATCACTATGAAGTTCTATGTCACTAGTGCCAATTCATGGCTTGTTCAAGTGTCACCTTAAGAGTCTCATGTGTCATTTCATTTTTCCACATCATTTGTGGATGTAATTATGTAATTTTCAAAATGATAAAATGTAAAGTATGTGGAAGTCCAAAGGCCACTCATAGAATGTTAAAATACATGTAGAAGTCCAAAGGTATCATAGCAGTTTGAAAAACCACATGGAAGTTCAAGAGTCATGAGGGGAGCTCAAAATTCATAAGGAAGGTGGAGAGTCACCTCATTTGTCATATATACACCCTCATAGCTTAAGCAACGGACTTTTCACCTTGGATTCTCAAGCTAGGCATAGGAGAGAAGATTAGGTTTTTGAGAAGTAAATAGTTTTTTAACGTTCCACTGTTGGAACTAGTGGTGTATCATTGTAATGGTGTATCTTGGGACTCTCACTTACTAATTTGAATCTCTTAGAGTCGACACACTTTTCATGCATATTTCGTGAATGATTGTAAGACTATTCTTTCATTGTTTTATTTGTATGTTTATGTTAACACATACTAATGAAAATGAACTATTTTGTTGGTTTTAGTATACATCATTACATCGTGTGTCTTATTTTTTCATGGTCATTATTTCTGTGAACTATTTCGCAATATTAATAACGATTTTTTTAGATATATGCATATGTCTTTATTAGGATAGTATTACTACTCCTCTTAAAGAATCACTTTCTTTTCCTTTTTGTGAAAGAACCATTATACACTTTGCAATTGAATACATTACAAGGCTAACCTACTTGTTTATCTCGAAAGTACATAAGTTTCTCTTGTGTCGTTTATTGCAACCAACACAAATCTTTAAGATAATGGAAACTAGCCATACATTCTGGTTGGGGCTCCTATTTCAAACAGTGCGAGGCCTAATTGGGACTTTATATCTGGGACACCCCCTTAATGTTGGTGGCATCCAACACCATCAACAGTTATGGAGCTAAAAGGAGGACCATCTTTTTATGGTTAATAACTCACCACATTCACATAAAGAACCTTATGTACAAGGAAGAAATAATTTGAGCCCAACTCCAAATCATATATCTATTAAAGGAGAGTCCTCTCATCAAGGTCTAGAGCTTATATATGAAGTCACTTACGATCAACTCTAGACACTTCAACCTATCACTCGTTAGTTTGCGAGAGCTATTGGATTTCTTCTTGTCTCATCCTTTCTTCCATATAAGTAAACAAAAAAAGAGACAGCCTACCATGTTGTGTTGGTTTCTTCAATGGAAGAGTTGGTCAATTCAACCCTTGATGATTTAGCTAATTCTTTTGAAGGTATACATCAACAAGGGGATCTTCCAGCACATATTGGGGAAAACTTAGAGGAAGACAGGAAATATTTTCACTTTTCTAGCAATAAACAGCCAAGGGAAGAATAGCAACCTAATAATAACAAGAACTTGAAAGGTGAAGGAGAAGAGTCTTGTGAATCAAATAGTGAGGAGGAGGAGGAGAACAAATACATGGTCAATGACCAATTGGATTGTACGGTCCAAGGGCCTCTTACTCTTTCGGGAAATATCCATCGCTTACCTAAGCACACGAAAAAGTTGCTTACAAAGTATGATCTTGACAAGAAAGAGAGACTGAAGACCATATTGATGACTTCTACTTGCATATACGGATGTTAGAGGTATGTTTTGATAATGTTGCTTGTAGATTATTTACATACACTATAAAAGGTAGAGCATCATTTTGGTACCATAGCGTTCCACCATATTCAATCCATAAATGGAGGGAGTTTAAACAGTTATTCTTCCAAAAAAAATTGATGTTAAAACTCCAGCCATGTTACTTAAAGAACTCGAAAATCTTAAGATGGTGGATAAAGAAAAGTTTAAGGATTTTCAAATCAAAGATTCACATTATTTTGAACAAATTCTCCATTGATGTACAATCGCATGATTCTATTACTAAAGATTATTATATTGTTTCCTTGCCTACTAACATTTATGTTTTGGTCAAGCGTGTTGCAAAAGATACTTTGGCTCTTAAATTTGCAAAAACAATCGCCGTAGAGAATGACTTAAGGTCTACTGGGGTCATTATTGATCAAGAGGATTCAAAAGACTCCAAAGACACTACTAAAAGGTCTTAAGCCTCTTCTGTCAAAGATAAAGAGAAAGATCCTTTTGACATGGACAACTTGACTAAATCTTTGAAGTTGTTAACCAACGAAGTATCAGACCTCAAGAGGAAGTCAAGTGAGGCTTCTACTAAGAACAAGTTTTTTAAGCCATTTCTTAAGAATAATTTCAATCAATCGATTAAGTCTGCACAAATATCTAATGTTGTATTTAATGTTGAGAACTTGGGCATGGATAACCATTGTACCTTTCATCAGGAGGCTCATTCAAAGAAACGTGTCCTCAATGGAAACACAACATGAATGTTGTGGTTGCAAATGTTATAGAAAGTTTGATAGCATTAGAGCATTTGGAGTAGACACAAGAGACTAATGAACCTGCGTCGACAGAAGAAAAATCTAATGTTGGTGATTCATTTCTCACTCTAGATATTATATTCAACAATGATCAACAAGGTGTTGATGAACCCCCAGTTGGTGATGCTCCAACCTGCTAAGAAATTGTTATGAAACTAGCTCAAGAAAAGATAGAAAAGATAGATCAACACCTTAGAATTCAGCCTCTTCGAGGGGGTAACCTCCTTTACATTACATAAATGAACAATTCTTGGATGATTCAAATGACAAAACCTCCTTTCTATATATAGGAGTCTAAGGAGTCACAATGCAATCTAGCCGACCTAACAATAATAATATAAAGCCATAAAAATAACAATAGAGGGATTCTATGGGGCACAGTAATAACAATATGGGGGCAATAGGGGCACAACAATATTAACAAGGGGTATAACTACAATAGTAATGGGGTAATCACTAGTATTATAGGGACCCAACATGCCCCTCTCCTTCAAAAAAGTGTTGTCC